>SSBO01000014.1:893515-943002 GCA_005281725.1 Wuchereria bancrofti | reverse complement strand
GATAACATTTGCAGAAACTAAATTTACAACTATTTCAAATTTTTAATACTTCAAATTTTTAAAAGTCCAAACTGATTTAAATAAAAACAAAAAGAAAAACAAAGACCAAACCTTATTCACAACTGTTAAAGAACTATAAATATCTTTTTTAGTAAATGTTATAGTATTTATCAAAAAAGAATAAAAAAAAAAGAGAGAGAGAGAGAGAGACGGAGACAGGGATAAAACGGGAAAAAACACAGCAATTTATGTAAAGCCAAGTTATTTAGAAGCGATTTCCCAGAAGTGCATTTTGCCTAACATTCATGAGCTTCAAATATAACTGTAAATATTATATTCTAGTTATTCGACCCAAAAATTATTGCATTTTTTTTTTTTGCCTTAAAAAAAAAAATCGTTTTTAATTTTATGCTTAATTTAGATATTGAAACATATATAAACTACGTAAGTTTATATACTTCATTCTTCATCTCTTTTGCCCTTTTTTTTTTTAACAAAAAACGAAGCAAAAAGAATAATCTTATAATGTATATTGTCTTCTTTTTTCTTTTTCTTTTTGCATTAAGAATATTTTAAGCACTTTTTACGCGTTTTTTTTTTTCTTGCTTTGAATTTAAAATGAAAAAAAAAAAAAGTTTATTTCATCACTTTATCTTTTTTCTTTCGATACTATTGAAAAATATTTCATATGTAATTGAAAAATAGAATAATTTTCTAATCAAATACTTTCTGTTTTTTGTATAATTAATGTATTTCAGGTGAAATGCTAATATTTTCTGAGGATGCAGTTGTAGTAGGTCCACATTTTCAATGCTGTATCATTTTGTTGCAGTTCAATAATGCTAAAATTTGTTGCAGTGTAAGAGTGGTAGTAAATTAGACTCATCATCGACACACCTAAATCGACAAGTAGATGTGATGGAAAGGATTGATTAAATGGCTAATATTCTGAGCTTCCTTCATTTAGGAAAAATAGTAGTATTATTCGATTGTATTCTCGTTTTAGACTGTTTCATTAATATTAGCATATGAAATTTTTGGATAGTTTTAGCATTCCTAATTATATTACATTTTTTTATTCTTTTAACTTATTAATATTATTATGTAACACAAAATTTTAATTGAAATAAGAAATAATTTCAAAAATTGTTTAAAATTTATTGTTCTATAGATATAAAACAATAAATTCAATACTTACCATAATAAAAATAATTGGAGCAATTTTTTTCTTTTTTTTTTTTTTGTTTCGATTAAATCAAATTGAATATTTTATTTTAACCAAATATTTATCAGCAGCAATTTGTTAATTAAATAAACATGCAAATAGCGTATATTTTGTAGGTATATAAATGTTTCCGTATAATCTGTGCGTTATATCTATATTTATAAATATAATAAGTAATATATAATATTTATTTGATGCATATATAAACACATTAAATATATAAATGTATATAATATATAAATATATATTAAATATATATGCATAGGTTGACATAGATAAATATACACATTCCAGGTCTAAACAGTTAACGCTCTTAGCAACGCCCTATTTTTCTAATTTCTTTCTTATAAGCATTGCTTTTAATGGTTGTCGAATAGTGAAACATGTATTGCTAGTAGCAGTTCATATTTTATATTTTAATGACACCATCGATTATGGACCCACAAACATTGGATCAAATTGTTATGATAAAGTAAGTTGATGTTTATTGTAATATAATTCGTTCCCTTTTTTTTTTGTTACTCTTTTCCTTTCTTCTGTTTCTTCTCATTCTATCATTTTCATATATTGGAAAAAAAAAAAAAAAACTTTCCAGAAACTATTACTTTTATTTCTAGTCTTTATTTTAGGAGAGAAAAAAAGTGAGTGAATAGAATTATCATCACATGTAATTCATTTAATGATAAAAAATGAATAAAGTTGTTTGATAATAATTTTTTACTTGATAATAGTAATGATGATAATAATAATCAGATATTAATTGATGTAGTGATAAAGAAAATGAAATTTTTAAAAAATGTTTAACATTGTTTGTTGATCCATTTAATTGTTTCTATCTCCTCCCTCTCTTCCTTTCACTTTCACTTTTTTTTATCTGATGGAATCTTTTTCTCTTTTTTTCACTTTTTTTTCTTTGCTTTTTTTTTTAACAAAGTGACAAAGGGGTGGATCTGGGATGAGCAAAAGTTGTTCAAGAGTACTTTTTGCGTCTTGTTTTCTTTTTTTTTTTTTTTTTTCCTTTCAATGACAGTAGAAAGGATAGCCTAGTATTTGGACGGAATTTTAGATGAAGTAAATTGGAATGCTTTATGGCAAATAACCTTTTCTCCTCCATTTGAGGATATATTATAATAGATTATTGATATAGCAAGCATGATGTATTTTTATTAATTAGTTATAGAAGGAAATTTTTTAACATTGTGGCATTTTAATTTCAATTAACAATGAAGCAAATAAGTATTATTATTATTATTGTTATTTAAATTATTACATTCCGATTGCTTGTTAATTTGTTAAAATTTTGTTTTATTTTTTTTTTCTCTATAGGATATACTTTTTTGTCATTTTTCTTATTTTGTTTACTTTCCAAATTTTACATCAAACAACTGTTATTCTTAAAACTGGGAATACTTATTCTTTATTTAAAGAAAAAATGAAATGATTAGGTCTAAGGAAAGGAATAATTTAGACTTTTAATAACTAATGTTAACAATAATAGTGTTATGTAATAATAACAATTAATGGCAACAATAATGGATTACAATAATAATAATTATCATTTTGCTTCATCAAAATGATTCAAAATCTTTCTGTCTAGGTTATTTCAGAAATTATATTCCATATGAATTTTTACGAGAAATAGTAAAACGCTCAAAACTGCACAAATTAATTGAAATAACTTGACGAATAAACACTGTTATTCCTATAATTATGCAAAAGTTATGCTTTATGAGTTGAAGCATTGCAGTAAAATGGTCCAATCTTATTAATTTAACTATATCACCACTTCACTTAATGAAAATTAACTCGCCTCGTGCGATGAGGAAATAGTTAATATTTTGCAACGACATTTTCTATTTTCAAATTTTCTTCGTGATGCTATGAATAAATTCACAATGCTTTAGCATTTTTAGTTTCAAATGGATATTATTGATCATTCATATAATAAGCTGCCTGAATAAGCTTATCAAGTTGAACAATTATTCTGAAGCTAGCACGACACGAATTTATAAAGAACAAATTTTATAAATTTAACACAATTTTCTTCCAAAAAAGACATGGGTGAAAAATAACCGGTGAATAATGAATTCTGGAAAATTTTTTTCGTTTTATTTGTGTGAAATATTTAAAATATTAACTTGAGAATCGAATTAATTCTTCTATGATCTCATTTTACTCAGTTTCCATTTTGACTTGCCTATCACTTGATCTAACAAACAAGAATGTAAGCAAAATAGAAAAATCATGATTTTCTCGTTTTTTTTTTCCCAGATCTTAAATTTTTTAAACAGGAAAGAGCATTTTGTTCCATTAACGAAACTTCAATTAACGCCTGCTTTTAGTGAAGTTGTAATTATGTATTTGTGAACATTTATGTATTTGACCAATTCGATGACGTAAGTATACAGATTTTACGGAACTTTTTCAAATTATCTGAGAAACAAAAAAAAAAAAAAGTGAAAAATGAAAAGTCAAGCAATGTTTTTAAGCATATTTGCAAATGCAATATATTATCCACAAACTTTATATAGTTGTAAATCACAACTTAATTGCATTTTTTTTTTTTTAAAAAAAGAAAAGAAAACAAAGTTAAATTGTCCAAAATTGTGTTTATATGATCTGTTCATAATGCTCTTCATGCATTTTTCGTCCATTTAAATCATAAAATAGCTAGACATATTCTTTAAAAAAAAAAGAAAATAATTTTTTTAAAAGATTTGTTTACATGATTCAATATGCTTTCACAATATTGTCGTTTAATATGGATCATGTTTAATTCTAATTTATAAAATTTCAAAGCTTAAATATCAAAGAAGATTTCGTTTCATAGCTATTAACGAAATCAAAATTTGCAATCTTCTGAACAGTGATCATTAGCATAAAACATAAAGATGACGTTTTAGCTATTAGCTTTTTTTTCCTTTGTTTTAGAAAAATGTAATTTGAAACTAATCAAGATGTTTCAATCCAGAAAATAAAAAAAAAAAAAGAAAAAAAGAGTACGTTGTCTGTACCAAATGTTTATTAGCTACAACAATTTGTAAAAATATGTTTAAAAAAAAAAGGGAAAAAGTGAAATCGATAATGTGATGAATAATAACGAACTTTCAGTGAAAGGCAACAAAGTGGCCGTGTGATGGAAGTTGAAGATCAGGGACGACCGTATTCTGATGTCGTACTAACTATATCAGCACGGTTTCCTTATTTCACTATTTTAATATTTCCAAAATTGTAGATATGAAAATGATTTAGCATTGTGAAATTTAGAATAGAATGTTAAAAGATGAAAAAGAAAGAACTATTAATTTATATAAAAATTTTTAAATTTAAAAACTTTTTGATTTTAAAAGATATTAAAAATAATTGTTTAGTGATATCAAAGATGTTGATACCGATTCCTACACTGATCCTTTTTGTATTGTAAGCGAAGCAAGTGCTGGATTAGTCAGATGTAGAACATGGAAGGAAATTGGACGAACAGAAGTAAACATCAATTTTTGTATTTCATTTCATTTCTAGTATAGAATTATTCAAATTTCTTCAATAATTAGCAATTATATTACTAATTTTTTACGCTAAAATTAATCATATAAATCTAACAGAATGCTAAAATTCTATGAATTTCATGCATATGAAATTACTTATTGCTATCAGTGTGTAAATAAATTTCATTTAATTTTTCGCCACGATTTAATCATATATGCATAAAGTTTAATATATATTTATAGGTGATAAATAACTGTTTGAATCCTGATTGGGCAACAAAAATACGTATTGCATATTTTTTTGAGGAACAACAACGGATACTTTTTGAATTGTATGAAAAAGAATTATTTCAAGTACTTTTGATAATAGCATGATTATTTTGAAAATGTTATAATTACTTTTGCAAATAATATAATATTTAATTTTTCTGTTTTTCCCCCTTTTTTTTTTGAGACAGTACAAAGATTTGTTTGATCAAGCGAAGAAACTAGCTATCTTTAGTTATTCTTATAATCAATAAGCCGAATAGTCATAACTTATGTCTACATTCAGGAAAATAATACATGCGTATATTTAAAATACAAATTGATTCACAGAGAAAATTTAAGAAAGAAAGCTATAGCAACTTATATTTAGAAGAGAAAAATTATTTGAAAATATCAGATTTCAATTTTAATCTCTGATTTATTTTATATTTATCAACTATCTGAAAATAAAATGAAGTAAATTTTCAGGTTTGATAAAGGACCTGGAAAAGAGAAAACACAGATTGGTTCTGCTTCTCTTTTGCTACATGAAATACTGGGATCAAAGTGTAACAGGAAGACGGTCAAATTATTGTAAATATTAGCAAATTTTCCACATCTATTATTATTTCAAGTTTTTAAAACATATTTTTTAAAAGCAAAATTAAAATGCAACTTTTACACTTACTTCATTTCAAGTATTGATATTTTGCGCCAATTTTTGTGTTTGAATTTTTTGTTTCAAAAGATTTTTGTTATTTTTTACAATTTGTTATTTTTTTTTTACTACAAATTTATTCTTACTACAAAATTTTTACTACAAATTTGTTATTTTCTTGCAGCAAAGATGGAAAAAATTATGGTACCATAACAGTGACAGCTGAAGAAATGAGTAAAGGAAGGCAAGAATCAGTTTATTTCGTGTGTAGCGCAACAAAATTGGATAGGAAAGATTTTCTGGGCAAATGTGATCCGTTTCTAAAAATTTCCCGAATCAATAAGGATAAAACGTAAGAATTAAATTTCAAATTTAAATACATTACGCTTATGCACAAGAAACTGCACTTTCGGTGCATGAATTTCAATTATTATGAATAAACTTAAGCACATCTTTTTAATCAAAGTAGTAACCGTGACAATGAATACATTACGAAAAATAAATTTGTTTATTTTCGTAGCATAAAAATCACTGATTTGAAATTCGGTGAACTCTTTGAAAGTATTTTCTTCTGATAATTATTCAAGCACATTACCCGGAAAATATTGCAAAGCTGAATAGTTATATGATGAAAGGTGCAATAAATAAAGAGGAGAAGACAAAATTTTATGACCCAAATGCATTTCAATTTCGAAACATTAATTATCTGATAAATATCAGAAGAAGGTTTTATCTTAAAAAATCTGACTTTGGCCCATGCTTTAACTAGCTTAAGGTATTGTAGCTTCTAACTGTGAAAATTCAAAGAGCTGCTGCAAAAACGGATTATCAGTTAGTGGTAATGATCCTTCTTGATGACGAATTAGAATTTGGTCTTTAAAGTTTCTTTTTCCTTCAATCATTAAGTTGATTATTGCCTGTTTATCGCACGTAAACGTCCAATCTAAAAATTTTTTGTTACAAGGTAACTTCTTTTAAATTGTCATCAGCACATGAGAAAATCAATTTATTAAATTTTTCACTTTACGATGCTAAACAATTATAATTTGGCTAACAATAAATTCCGCAACTATTTCTTTTGTAGCCCCTAACTAGCTCAAAGCTGAGCTTCAATGATTACTCAAAATTTCTTCAAGCTAGCTAAGTGTATTCGTCATGAATTTTCACTCCTTAAAATTTTTTGAATAATAACTGCACTATGAACAACTCTTGGACCAAATATCTTTATAATTGAGTCTAGAAGTTGTCCTTTTCCTAGGATGGTTACCCTAAGGCTAATGAGCCCATCCTATCCATTGACACACTTTCTCTTATCTTTTAGTTGAGATCTGCTCTGTTTAGGAAGACTTATCGGATGAGATGCTTGGCCATATCCACAGAGCATAATTCACAACTTGACTGGGGCATGCAAGCTCCTTTCCTATGACAAGCGGCTGTCCACAGAGGAGTATTTTTAATATTACAAGTTGTATCTACTTTTTTATGACCTATTTTAAGTTTAAAAAAAAAGCAAAAAACAAAAAAAAAATTACTTCAATTTACTTTTTTGTTTAATAACATATTTTTAATTTCAAATAAATATGAAAGAAATAACAGTAATAAATTATCAATAAAAAAAGTATGAAGGAAGAAATGCTCATTAAAATGATATATGATATAGCCAGCTTATTTAAGAATAATATCTCAATATAACGCAGTAAACTTCAACAATTCAACAATTTTTCTACTAACCGAATAAATTGAGATCATTGATGTTTTATGTGAATCATTTTAATAAGATTCAATTAATAATAACACATTAATTTCCTTCTGTTAAACAATTCTTTATTTGAAAAAAAAAAAAAAAAATCAATTCAATGTATTATTCGGTTTTTGCTTAAAAGATCTTTATTGAAATCCTTGAAATATTGGAAAAAATAACCTTTGAGATATTGAAAAAAACAAAAAAAAAAAACAAAAAAATTTTCCTTTCCATCACTAAAGCTCTGAGAATATGTGAAAACATTATTCTCTAGTTAAACTTTTTTTTTTTTTTAGCATTAACTTTAATTTATAAATAATTTCCAAAAAGAGGAAAATAAATTTTAGTATGATTTTGATTCCAATAAAACTTTTGTTTACATTTTTTGTTTTATTTTAAATAATGAAATATTTCTACTGTTTTTAGTAAACATAATTGCCTGAAACTACAAAGGCTCTTTGTCAGGTTAATATACAGCGGAGAGAAAGAGAGAGAGAGAAGGAGAGATAATACGTGAATAGTTTCTATTGAAATTTTAAAATAAGCTTTCTTCATTTTTCAAAAAAAAAAAAAATTCAATCAAATTTAAAAAAAAAAGAATAATGTTGCTGAATTTTTATTAATGCATATTTCCAATTTGGGATAATTTCAGTTAAATTGATTGAACATTTAGGTATCAGCTGGCATACCGTACACGTTATCATGAGCAAAATTTGAATCCAAAATGGAAACCCTTCGAAATACATATTGATCAACTTTGTTACGGTGATAAAGATCGGTAAATATTTCAATTTTTTAACTATTCAAATTTTTCCTACAATCATTTATATAATGAATTTAGAGAAAAGAAGAGAAAAAGGACAAAAGATTTGCATTTTTTAATTTTAGGGAATTTCTTGTCGAATGCTTTGACTGGGACAAAGATGGGAAGTAAGTTTCATTGTTGCTAATGTTATTGATTATTTGGCTTTTAAATAGCTTTTAATAAAATTTAAATTTCTAAAATTTCAAATTAACTTTCAACAATTTTAGCCATGATTTGGTTGGTAATTGTCGTACTACAGTTAACAGGTTACTTAACAAAGAAGATGTCACTTTGCCGGTTAGTTTGAAATATATTGTTACTCTATTATATTCTCATTTTATTTACTCTTCTTCATCCATCAAAATAATGACAAAGTTATTTACATTACTTGCATGATCATTTGAAATATTTTAATGAGACTTTAAGATACTTTGATTTAGACTTCCGCCTTTAATCAAATTTAGAAAGATGCAAATTTTAATGTTTACCAACTGTTAACTGGTGTTTTTCATAAACTTGCTATTATGCTTTTTTTTTTCTTTGTTGTTGTTAAGCGATAACTATACTAAGAATTAACTGATTATATGTGTTGAAGCACTTAACTTCGACAATATTCTCAAACAGTTTCCATGCTTAAATAAACCTTTTGACGTAGAATTTGATGTGGTAAGAGAAATTGTATGTTTAAATGATTAATTAACCTAAGAGTTGTCTGGAAATTAGATGATTTGGTTGGGAAAAAATTTGAGACGGACACTCGAAAATTGTTGCTTATTCTGTAATTGATTTTCAGCTAATCAATCAGAAAAAGATGAAGAAAAACAAAAAATATGTTGATTCTGGACAACTTCACTTTCACAGGGTGTATTGTTGGATGGATTACACCTTTCTTGACTTCATAACTGGCGGGTAATGAAATCGTAAATCTTTTGAAAATTAGTTTTAGCCGGTTTTTTTTTTCACTTTGAGTGTAAATGTCTTAGTTTTCAACTCTTAGCTGTGAAGGTTGAAATAATATGATTTAAAACTGATAATGAAAAAAAGCCGTTGACAAATTGTTTTCGTTGAAATGTTAAAATTTCTCGGATTTAAAGTTGAACTTGGATGTATAAACGGTGTAATTAATACAAAAACAAAAGAAGCCCTTCAAATATATTTGAAATTCTTCAAATTAAAAATAAAAAAACTTCAAATAAAACATGCAACTTTCAGAACTGAGCTCGAATTTACAGTGGCAATTGATTTTACGAAGTCAAATTTACCTTCCGGCAATATGGCATCACTACATCATGTTGATGATGAAAGTGCCAGTCAGTACGAAATTGCTATTCAAGCGATTGCCGAAATTTGCCAATACTACAATAACAGTCAATTGTTTTATGCTTACGGTTTTGGTGCCCGTTTACCCGGCGATAATCGCGTCAATTTTCATTTTCCTTTGGTATTTTTTCTACAATTATAATATTCTGTTTCATCATCTATGAAAGTTTGTTAAATCTTTTAATTATTTTCTAACTAAACCAAAATTTAAGGTTTTTTCTTAAGAGCATAAGCAGTATTTGTGTGTTAGATAGCAAAAGTTAAGTTACCTTGATATTATAAAATTTTGAGAAAATTGAATCTCACAAAATACTTTTATTATCAGTCAAAATTGCTTTTACTTCGTGCTTTCTTCTTGAAACATAAAAATGAAAAGGAAAAACTTAAGGAAATATGATTTTTTGATTAAGATTTAATTGTCTCTACTTGAATTAGGCATTTTATTTTCAGTTTGAATTTTATTCATTTTGAATAAAGGATAATTTATGAATTTTTCTAGCAATAATGTTCTTGTTGAGAAAATACTGATTGGTTAAAAGAAATTTGAACAAATATTAAAAATAAATAATAATAGGTTAAATTAACGATTGAATTTCAGTCTATGAAATTTAATTATATGAAAATATTTTGTTAGAGTAATCATCAAATTGGTAACGACAATAGGATATGATAAATGTAGGATATATGAATAATATATGTAGATTTTTAGAAAATAATAAAATGAAAGAAATGAATTCATGATGAGAACATACAAATAAATATCTTCGACAATTTTAGAATTTGACAACAAACAGTCCAGAATGCATTGGAATGGATGGCCTATTAAATGCCTATCGTGATGCGTTAAATAGAATAGAATTGGCAGGGCCAACAGAATTTGGGCCAACATTACGGCATGCAGCACGACATGCAGCTTCATTACCTCCGGATGGTAGTAGATATTCTGTTCTTTTAATAATTACTGACGGTGTTATCAACGATATGAATAGAGCAAAGGAAGAAATTGTAAAGGTATCACTTAATTTTCTTTTTTACTGCAAATATCAAAAGATTATGATAAATTTATTTGCAGTGATTACTTCTTCTTCTGGTCACAAAATTCTTGAGATAAGTAATGGTAAATGAATAGTGAAATTGCCATAACCCATTAAATTCATTTTCTAATTTTTTGTTTTGGTATTTTATGATGTTATTTGAAATCATTTTCTACTTGACGTAACACTGAATGATAAGCACTCATTTAAGGCGTCATCACTGCCATTATCTATAATAATTGTTGGTGTTGGTTATGACAGTTTTGGTGAAATGAAGGTTCTAGACTCTGATCGACAAATGTTGCAAGTGAATGGCAAATATGCAAAGCGTGACATTGTTCAAGTAATTTATAGAATCTTTTTTCTCTTTCATTTGTTATATTTCGATTTCGGTTGTAATAGACACAAGTTTAAATTTACTTTTCTTTGCAGTTTGTGCAGCTTCGGGAATTTTTACCACCTCATCGTATCTTAACGGATGATGATTTGATCGAGGCTAAGTATCGTTTAGCTAAAGAAGTTTTGCAAGAAGTAAGATGATTCTTGTGATCAAAACATGACTTTTGTGTTTATTTACTTTCGAAAATTATCGATACAATCCAGATTTTATAAATGCAATAAAATTTTCATGAAGAAACAAATTACTGAAACAATAAGAAAACTGTACCATCAACAGTGATTTCTCTTTACTAAATGTAGTTATGAACGAAAATCAATATTTAATTAGGTATTAATTTTTACTACTTTGTTAACCATGAAGTTTATGCTTTTTTTAAAAAAATAATAATGCAACTCATCGCTTCTATGCTTAAATGTCACTAATTTGTCCATTTTTTTAAGGTACCTGCACAATTAACAAGTTATATGAAATCAAAAGGAATATTCCCGAAACAGATTTGTCCCGTTTCATGTGATGATGATCGAAAATTGTCTGTAATAGAACGAGGATATCCAAGTATGACATTTTTTTCTGAAATTAAGTTTGAATTTTTAACAAACTAACGCATTATTTTTTTTTCGAAAGAATGATACATTATATCACTGATCAAGAAATGCTGAAAAAAGGAATTGGAGGAAGAAAGAAAAAAACGAAGATCTATAGGAATAATAAAATTTGTAGAGAAGAGTAAGAAAGTTGAGAATGATAAAATCTATTGAGATAATGTGTAAAAGAGTGAAAGTACCTGAATGAAAGTTTTGATTAGAAATTTAAATGGAACTATTTGCAATTGCTAATGATTGGTCGGTCACCTCTTTTAAAATAATCCTACTACTATTGAATGAAGGAATTCCAAGGATTAGATTAACATTTTCTCTCAGATGCTAATTGATCCGTTTTTATTTTTTGTTTATGTGCTAGCTTATCACTTCATTATCAGTAATGATTGGAATGAACAAAAATTGAAACGAGTGAACATATTTTAGATATTCAAACAACATCACGAACAAGAAGGCGTATGTTACCTGCAGTGCCATGTGAGGAAGTACAAAATATGCATATTAATCCAACTAGGTCTGCCTAAACAAATTTTAGCTCATTATTCATCTAGCAGTTAGTCTTCCTGTGATCACTTTTTAGGACCAATACTTGTTGTACTCTATCCAACTTTACAGTCGTCTATGATTACTTCAGTTATGCTTAGCTTTATTTGATTTTATGTCATAAGCAATCAAAAGCAAATTGACAACTGACTTTTTTTTCCTTTAGAATTTAGAATTATAATGAAATCTCGCAATTTTGATCACTAAATTCATAATTTTACCAATGATTGAATGCCTGAATAGTTGGATTATTGATTAATTGTGTACATAATTGATTGTGAAAATATGTTTGTATAGAGTACATTTGGGATATTAAATGAATATATTTACAGTGTTTTTTCCTTCTTTTTTTTGTTGACAATAACCATTTATCAAATCAAATTCAGTGTGCCACAAAACTTCATATTTGCTTTGGGATGGAAAAATTTGCCTGCATATTTGGTGCATTTCATCTCGAATTTTTTTTTCCACATTTCGTAAATGATACTTTCTTTGAAAGCACTTGTTTAATTGCATAAAAGATAGAGAGCTTACAAATTTAAACTGATGCTTCGTTGAATTTAATCTATAAATAATTTCTCTTTATAAATTTTTCTTTCAGTTATTTCAATGTTTTGTCCAGTCTAAATTACTAATAAGAATTATTTAAATTTCTAATCGATATGACTTTCTGTTCCCATCACTTTCGCTGAAAATTATCTTTTTTTGAAGTAAAACATGTTGTGTCACTTCTAAGAAATAAAGCACTTCGATTTTCTCTTATTACTTTTTCTTATCATATTGACTCTATATTTATCAGATTTGAAAATAAAAATCAAACACAAACGCAAATCGGTCTGACACTATCAAAATAAAAATCTGTCAGACTTCAATTTTTGAATAAACTTTTACAGATTTTATGCAGGCTCCTGAGAAAACAAATCGACTTTGTAGTTTGGAATTCTTGACAGCTTTCAGGTGGATGGAACCGGTTTGCTTAGAAATATAAATTAATGTGTTTTAAAAAAGAAAAAATAGAGCGCAAAATTTGAAAATTCCCGATGAATAAATGTGCAGCTATGCTATTTCTTGGCATATGTGTAATAGCAAAGACTGATATTACTCTCTTTTGATATATTAAATTTGAGATTTAACTGAACATTTTAATTTAAATAAAAAATAAAGAATATTATATCAATGCCAGAAGAAATGAAAAGCGCCAAAACCTCTGATTAATATATTTAACACATTCCCAGGTGAAAGTTGATTTTGAACATAACGATGATTTCCTATCGTTCAGAGCACGTTGTATTGCTTGTACTATTGTAAACGTCGACGATCATTTGACTTTATCAGATAAACAGTGAAAAGCAAATTGACAACTGACTTTTTCTTTCTTTAGAATTTACAATTCTAACGAAATCTCGCAATTTTGATCACTAAATTCATCATAATTGCACCAATGATTGAATGCCTGAATAATTGGGTTATTGATTAGTTGTGTTGTTATGAAAATATATTTGTATTGAGTGTATGTATTCACAGTGAATATATTGATAGTGCTTTTTTAAGTGTGAAACAAACAAATGTTTGAGAAAGGAGTGCATACATGCTATACCAGCCTTCAACGGATGTTCAGTTTCCTACAAGGTATTTGCAATTAATGAAAAAGCGCAATTTATCGATAGTTCAGAATTTATTCTTCTTACAGAACCAAAGTAAGAAAAATGACGATATTTTCAAACATTTTATCTAAGCTATTTGTTTCGTCCATTACTTTTAACGACATTTTTGTTCCTTATATGCTTTCAAAGTTCACACTTAATGTAGTTTTTCTTTTTAGCGAAAAAACACAGGCATTCTGATGTTTAGTTCATATTGTAGAATGCTCTTATGAGAGCCTCGGGTAAACATCTTATCAAATCTAATTTAATTATGAATGCGAATGGAAAATATTGCTCGCTATATTATATCAATATCACTGTTCAGCAATAGAAGGGGTGTGAAATTGCATGGACAATATGAAATTTAAATTTCTCTTAAAAAAAAAATGTCTGGAAAGATTTATGGAAATATATTAGAGTAGCAAAGAGGAAAATCTATTGCAAGAAGAGAAAAAATAAAATTTAAAGTGGAATTAGATGCCACGAATTGGATGTAATATTGTTAATCCTCGTTTGATCCCAAATTTTGATAAGTGAAAAATAACTATACGTGAAGAGCTGTGCTAATCATATAAAAGATTTTCCATTGTAACCCAGGTCAACAGCTCCTTGTTAGACCGATTACTCTTTCGGCAGAGTTAACCTCTTATCGTAAATCACATACTTTGTTTGCGCACATTGCTTACTATATAAGGAGGTCACCCTTGTTGAGAGGAGGCATTATGTGTTTTTATCAAGAATCTATCAAGTTATATTGTTTCTGTACTATTGCTTCTGCTACCCAAAATAATAATTAAATTTCCAAATCTTCCATGACATCCACTGTATTCCACAAAAAATACTCGTGTGCACTTTAACCCGGATCAAGTGCATTCTATTTAAATTGGCAGGGAAAAAAAGTTGCACAGTGGGTTGATTATATAATGGTTAGCGAGAAGAGGGCCACGTTTGAGGTGTGAGGAAAACGTGAGACGCGAAGTATTTGTGCGAGTGGGGGTGGATGTTTTTTTCTGGGAGTTGGTGTGAGTAGTGACTTACGTGTTCACTCTTACGTACTTATTGAATAGTGACTTACGTGTTCACTCTTACGTATGGTGAGCTCTAGGTGTTTGAATTCTGACCTGATTATTTTGTAATTTTGTAGTGAAAAAGATTTGATGAGTTGTTGTAGCGACTGTAGGGCCGGACCGTAAAAGTGTTTCAGATTTTGAAAATTGTTTTGTCATTGCAGCGAAAAAAGTTAGCAGTCCGTATTGGCGTTTATTATTCGTGCTGATATTTGATTTCTTCTTGTTCATAGTTTTTAGTTGAAAGCTGAGTTCCATACTTCTTTTGAGTCCATACTTTTTTCTTTTTTTTTTTGTTACCTTCTTTCTTAAATCTGATATGATCCATACTAAAATTTAAAGAATGATGCATTATAAGGAGTAATAACCGGGCTTGGTATGACATGTGACTTAATATAACCTAAATCGAATTTGTTATTCAACATACTACAGATTACATAAAGTAACTTTTAGTTTCTTGAGGACAAAATTTTTAATCATATAACAGATTTAATGTAGGAGAAGCGATGTATTCCAAGAGGTTAAAGTTTTATCATCTTTTGGTGAGGCATATTTTATCGTGACAGTTTTTGTTGCATGTGTTTCGTGGCTTCAATAGCGTAGGTGGTTTCTTTTTTCTTTTCACCTTTTGTTTCTTTGAATTTGTTTCTTTATGCAGTGTTGATTTGTTAGGTGAATGTCAGTGGAGGAGTAAAAAGTTTTTTAAATGGGGTGTTGAAATAGAATTTGCTGCAGCTGTTAAATTTTAAAACGACATACATTTAATGCTCTCTGAGAGAGAATAATATAACAATCATTGTTGTTTTTCAGGTGGGTCCATTTGCGCTTGTTTTGGGAAGGCGGAGCGGAGGTTGGCGGAATGTAAAAAATAATAAAAATTAAAAAAATTTAAAAAAATTAAAAAAAAAGAAAAAAAAGATATGTAAGTGAGGGAATGACTCGATAGGCATTATGTTTCCCGTACCAGGTATTTTTTTTTTTCCATTTTTTCGTAATTTGTTTCCTTATTCAATGTTGTTTCCTAAGTCTTTATCAGGTGAGCATGAAGAGGCGAGTGAAAATTTTTAAAATAATGCTAAGGATATTGGAGTAGAACTTGCTACACTTCCAGAATTTTAAGACATTTAATGCTGTATGAGAGAGAATAATGTAACACTCGTTGCTATTTTTCAGATGATTTTTTCTGTTTTTTAATGAAACAGATGGAAATGAAATGGAGATTTAGCAACAATTCGCTGAAGATGAAGAGCGAAGATATTGGGTTTTATATCTCCTTTTAATACTTAGTATTATCGATTTAATATTTAATATTTTTTCTTTTAATATTGTCGGTTTAATATTTAGCGGGTGCCATTATTAAGGTTTTTTGTTAATATTTCGTTAATGTTTCGTTTGTTCTTGTTTTGGGGTTTTTTTTAATGATTTTGTTATGTATTCTAATTTTTCTGCTCTGTATTTCCTTTTTAATTTGTATGTTCCTATTTTTAGAATTTTTTAATGATTCTGTTGTGTATTCTGATTTTTCTGTTTTGTGTTTTCTTTTTGATGATTTTCTGTTTTCTAATTTATTGGTTTGAGGTTATTCTATTAAAATTAAAATCGTATTTTCGGTTCCACCACAAGCTTGTATCAAATTCGTAATTTTCTTTAACAGTTTCTTACCTGAAGAAAAGCTGGATGCAAATGTCAGATGTTAAATAGCACTTTAGCTTAAACGATTTAATCAAAAGCATTTACTATGGGGATGAAATGTGTTTTGACATCAGCAAAAACAGGTAATTTGCGACCGGATCCACGCAAGATCGAACATTCTAATGTAGGAATGTGGAAGTTCTTTTTTTAAGTTCTGAAGAGACTTGAAAATACTTTATTTTTACTAATCAGGTTAATTCTGCGCAGATCAAAAAATGATGCTTATAAATTGTGAGGGGGATGGAGGTCTTATTACGATTTAAAAGGATTTTATTCTTTTTTTTGTAGTTTTGTATTTTCTTGTTTGCTTTACTTATATAATTTTGCGCGGTCATTTTTTTCACTTTTTTTCTCCAGCTATTACATGTTTATCTGTTTGCATGTTTTTTTGTTCATTTCATTAATTGCATACTCTTCCCCTGACTTCACAAAATGCATTTCGTCATGGCTTCATATTTATAACTCAAGTTATGGATACAGTATAACTTAAAGTTAACTTCAGTTGTGGTCACATTCTGAAACAGTAATGTGAAAGCACTTCTAGTGTATGTTTTGCTCCCTGGCCGAAACTACAAAACTGAAATCCATGACCGGAACTCCTTTGCGTCGTAATCGTTTTCTTTATTTTAGTAATGCAGTTTTCAGTCCTCGTTATCCACTACACCATCTTATTTCCACCAACGTTATGTATTCACTAAAAAGTGCTGGTTCAGGCATGGTAAAGCATAAAAAGTAACAGGAGAAAATAACCTCATGCATTGTAGTGGTTACTTATTATACCTATTCAATTACTTTCATGATGTCATTATTATCTCATCGAATCATCAAAAAATTTTTATGAGCATGGGTTGCTAAATCCATCTCTGTTGTATTCAGGGGATCAGGATTGATAGTACAAGAAAGTTCGTTTACGTAGTTGACCATTTTTTTCTTTTCATTTTTTATTTCTATAGCTGGTTTCTTTATACGGTGGAAAAGTAGAAAGTTTTTTTAAATGATGTTAAGGATGTTAGATTAGGACTTGTTAAAGTTCCTAAATCTCAAGTTAATGTGTGGAATAATGAGAGGGAATAATGTAGCAATCATTGTTGTCTTTCAGATGGATTCAATGATTCGATCGNATTTGATGAGTTGTTGTAGCGACTGTAGGGCCGGACCGTAAAAGTGTTTCAGATTTTAAAAATTGTTTTGTCGTTGCAGCGAAAAAAGTTAGCAGTCCGTATTGGCGTTTATTATTCGTGCTGATATTTGATTTTTTCTTGTTCATAGTTTCTAGTTGAAAGCTGAGTTCCATACTTTTTTTGGGTCCATACCTTTTTAATTTTTCTATTATCCTCTTCCTTAAATCTGATATTATCTTCATAAGATTAAACAGCATGCAAAATGGTCAGTTAATATAAGGAATGCGATGTGATCTAATAAATCAAAATTTTTGTCATCTGTTGGTTAGACTTGTTTTTCGTAATAGTTTCTGTTGCATGTATTGTGAATACCTAGACTTCAATAATTTCATAAAATATACATTTTAGAACAATCTTTGGCCAAGGGAAAGCGGAGAGGAGGTGGAAGAATCAAAAAAAAAAATAAAAATAAAAATAAATTTAAAACAAATAAAAATTTAAAAAAAAAAGGGATGGATGAGAAGAACGAAATGAGCGAGTGAAGGAGGAGAAGGGATCGAGTGGACGCTTTTTCTCAGCCCGACAGCAAATACCATGGTATGTGAGTGGTTGACTTTTTTTTCCTTTTACTCTTTATTTCTATAATTAATTTCTTTATTCCATAATGGTTTCGGAGTTTTTGTTATGTAAACATAACTGGAAAAGTACAAAGTTTTTTAAACGATGTTAAGGATGTTGGAGTAGGACTTGTTAAAGTTCCGGAATTTTAGGACTATACATTTAATGTTCTATGAGAGGGAGTAATATATGAATCGTTGTCGTTTTTCAGGTGGGCCGGTTGTACATGTTCAGGGAAGGTGGAGTGGAGGCTGGCGGAATTTAAGAAATAAAAAAAAATGAAAACTTAGAAAAATTTAAAAAAAAATGAAAATTAAAAAAAAAATAAGGAAAATGAAAATCTAAAAAGAAAAATGGAGAAAAATAAAGGGATAGAAAAACTTAAAAGAATAAAAATTAAAAAAAATAAGTGTAAAAAAAGAAGAAAAGTAAAAATCTAAAAAGAGAAATGAAAAAAAAAAATGAAAACTTAAAAAAAAAAAAAAAAAAAAAAAAAAAAAAAAAAAAAAAAAAAAAAAAAAAAAAAAAAAAAAAAAAAAAAAAAAAAAGTAGATGGGCGAGAAGGAGGAACAGGCGAGTGGTAATGAGTGGGGTCAAATGGACACTGGTGTCTCGAATGGATAAGTGGTTTGTTTTTTCTTTTCACGTTTTGTTTCCATTCAATAGGGGGGTGAAAAGTTTCTTTGGTATTAAGGTCGTATAAAATTTTAAGTTTCCTAAGTCTTAAGGTAATATGTGGAATAATGGGAGGGAATAGTGCGGCAATCATTGTTATTTTTCAAATGGATCCGTATGTAAGAGAGCGGAGGGGAGAAATTAGGAAGTAAGGTATATAGAAATAGAAAGTGGAAAGTGGGCGGTAAGAACAACTATATGGGCAGGTGAAGGGAAAATTGTTATAGTGATGTCGCCGGTAACCATGAAGTGGAGGGTGGGTGGAAATATTTCAATAATTTGTTTCCCTTGTAATGATGTTCCTTTATTTAAGGAAGTAAAAGTAGCACACAGTTGTTTGACAATTTCATCTAAAATTCTATGAATCCAATCAGTCTAATTTAATTCAATTTTAGGAAGTCGAGGATAAAAATTATTGCTGTTCTTGCTGCTTCACTGGATGTCATCAATGTAAAAGAACGGAGTTGTTAACATGCCTTGGTTCATACACAAACGAATAGGATTGACCAATTGTAAAACGACAGCTGCAATCTAAGTGTGAATTTCATTGTATCTTCCAGGCTAATAGCCAAATTAAGATTTGTTTGTTGTTTAAGTGGTTGTAAGCTGTATTTTACTAACTGTCATCTTTTATTTTCTGTAAGGATGCGCTTATTTCAAGTTAGTGCGCACTATATACAAATTAAAGTTCGCTGTACTCATTTCTCCTTTTTATTACTTCAACTTTAACAATTGTTTCTTGTTTTATTTTATCTGCCAAATAAAACTTGTCTCAAATACTTTGGTGTTATTCTACACTACTGACATATTCACCTAAGGGGATATCACCTGGATCATTGAAAAGAAACAGAGTGATTGATTCTGTTAGTGGTAAAATCACAATTACCCTATAAAGTCCAAGAAGAAAATCTCTCCTAAAAAAATCAACCTGCACCAAATATTCTGCTGTGCCAAACAAAAGCAATCTCAAAACAAAAATTCATAGTACTTTAAGACAGTGTTCACCGGCAGAAGATGAGGAGGCCTCAAAGGATTTAAAAAGAGTGGATCAACAGAAACATTTCAATTTGAATAGATTTTATTTGGTGTTTCTTGAACAGATTCGGTCCGACAAATTCGGTAATTCGACAGTTCAACACGAACAATGGAACAATGAGGATCGATAGTGGCATGAAAGTACGACAACTTAGTGAACATTCAGCAGATTGTTAATATAATTTAATATAAAACCAACAACAAAAAGACATTCCAATCCAAAATATTGTTCAGTAATGATAAGTAAGAATAACAGAAAACATGCAAATTAGTAGAACTAACGAAAAGCAGGCAACAAATACAATTAATAAAAAGTCATGTAACAAATAAAGCAGGGAAAAACCATGCAGTGAATAAAGTTGGAAAAAGACATGAATCAAGTGGAAGTCGTGGAAGTCCCTGAATAATGGAATTCAAATTGTTATCAAAACACGCAATTAGTAAAACTATTGAAAAGGTATATATCGATAGCAGTACAAATTACTGTTGTTGTGGTAAGTATAGTTAGCAGAAAAAAAGAAAAAAAATGCAAAAATAGAATCAAGAAAAAATCTTCAAAGGCTGAGGAGAAGCATACAGAGATTAATTTTAAAAAAAAAGATTAATAAGAAGCATGCAGTAAGTAAGAGGAACAAAAAATCCATACAGAAGCATAGTTAACAAGGAAAAATGTAAGTAATTCAAAGTATAATCCAATAATAATAATTTCATTACTTCTATTTTTAGTAATAATTTTTTCTAATAATAACTAACGAAAAGCATAAAGTTAGTGGAACTAGAAAAAGACTGCATACATTAACAATAAGTAGTTGTTGTTAAGGTGAGTAAAGCAAGCAAGTAGAGTAAAAAGAAGTTAAGTATAAACAGACAAAAACACATGCAAAAATGGAATTAAGGAAAGAATATTCAAAACTTCAAATAATTAGAAACGTAATCCATTAATAATAAGTAAGGTTAACGAAAAAACATGCAGTTAATGAAATCATAAAAAGCATGCAGTTCAAAGTTAACAAAAAAAAGACTCGAAAACTATAAATAATCTAAAATATTATTTAATAATAATAAATCAAATAAAAAAAATTCAGTAAATAGAAGAAACTAAAAAATCATGCAAAAAACAAAGTTAACAAAAGATAATCTAAAACACAGTAAAGCTAATAATAAAACAAGTTAAACCTAAAAAATACATGCATTATGTTTTTGATAAGAAAACAAATTTTTAAAAATTCGAAATTTCAACACCTAAAAAATCACAGTTTGTTAACCCAAAAATTCAAACAATTTCAGAAATGAAATATAGGAAACTAAAAAAATTCGAAAATCAAAAAAGGTTTTAAAAAATAGAAAAAGGTGAAATAATCAAAATAATATGAAAAATTAAATTCCCAAAATCTAAAGAGTGGTAAAATTAAAATATCAAAAATTCTAAGTTAAAGCATACATAGCAAACTGAAAGACTGAAATGAAAAAAAATTGAAAAAAGCTTTTAAAAAATCGGAAATATTTTAAGAATTCTGAAAACTTAAAGAAAAACTGCAAGTTTGAGGTTATTCAAAAACTTTCAAGCATTCAAAAAAATAAGACACTTCTAAATAATTTAAAATCCAAAAATTTTTAAAAAAATCAAAGAGTCAACTAATTAGAAAAAATTTTTCTGAAAGTTAAGAAAATAAAATCAAGAACTTATAAATTTATTCTATAATTTAAAAACTTTATGGTTCAAAAAACTTTATGGCACGAAGAATCTTCCCGGGTTTTCAAAAGCCACAAATCTTATAAGTTATATCGAAGGTAGATACAATTCTATATCTAGCTTCAATTTTCTCCCCAGAAATACAATTGCAAAACTTGGCATCAGCTCATGATTTAGTTCAAAAAAATTAAAAAGCAAAGCATAAATGAATTAACCAATGATATAATTATTTCTGGACTTCATAATTCAGCACATCTCAGACAAAAAGTAACCTTAACAAAATTATTTAAATGCTATTAAAAATGGATTAGAAAGAAATTATAGTCTAATAATCTTCTAATACTTAAAAAGAAATCATTCTAGTGAGTAATATGAGATCAGCAAATACAACCCAGTAAAACTAAAGAAGCTACTACAAGATAAGCAGCATAAAATTAAGCATGTTACAAGCCGGCACCCAATATGTCAGATCAAAAAAAAAAATCGAATACAATAACACAATACAAAACAATAAACACAATAGTTGTTAGAGATATTAAAAAACAAAAAATTGCAACAAAAAACGCAATAGGGTTAAATAATGTTAGAAAACCTTTTCAACAGAAAAAAGTTCAAAAAAAAAAATCAGATAAATTAACACGAATTCCACACACTAAACACATTAGATATGAAAAATGTTTAAAAACAGAAAACTGAAAGCCAATAGTAATAACTACAAAACAATAAAAAACTCCAAATTTTTCATATTATTATTCGAATGAAAAATAAATTACAAACACTAAACATTCAATAAGGCTAATTTACCTGCTAGTAAAATCCCAAAGGAAAAGTAAAACAAAGAACTAAAAAAAAAAAATTGAATTCAAATAATTGAATTGTAATCGAATCTTGTAACGGTCAAAAAAAATTTCCTTTCATGAGTTTTTTAATTCTGACCGTACCATTCCAAACAAACTAGTGACATATGCAGCAGTAACATTGCTGCAAAATCCCCAAATTGCTTTCCCCAAATTTTGAATTCAATTGTTCCTACATTTAAGATTATTTCAATAAATAAATTTTTTTTCATTTTTTTAATCTTCTAATTTTTTGTTTTTGATTTTTTATTTTTTTTATTTTTTATTTTTTTCGATTTTTTCGGTTTTTTGTTTTTTTCTATTTTTTCGATTTTTCATTTTTTCTATTTTTTTCGATTTTTTATTTTTTCTATTTTTTTCAATTTTTTATTTTTTCCATTTTTTTTCGATTTTTTGATTTTGTTTCTTTTTTCCTTTTTTTTTGTTTTTTACTTTGAATTTTCTTGATTTTTAATTTTTCAAAATTTCTAACCCACTTGGACGTACTTCATCTGGAAGAAGATGGAGAATTGGAACAGGCAACGACAGGCTGGCCATGTGAGGAAAGCCTGATAGCATTATTGGCCTGAAAGAAAATATGAGATCAATTTTATGAATATTTTCTTTCCAATAACATTTTAATTTTCTTTTCCTTTTACTTCAAAATATTACTTCTTTAATATTACCTATTCCTCACCTGGAATGAAGAGGTGATGAGTCTCCTCTTCTCTCCCCACAAGGTCAAGTCGGCGACGTTTGACCTGTCTTTCGTTGATTACAGCTGCACATGCCCTCGGGCACCAATAGAGGGCATGAAGTTCCACTGCTGCTGCTTTCTGTGCAGCTGTAAAATTGGGCGGCAGCAAGAGGCAATGCCCACAACGGGCACAGAATCCTAAAGTATAAGTAATTAATAAGTTTGTCTTTTTTTTAGATCGAATCAAGTGTATAACTAAGAATATGAAATATATTATTAGGAATAAAGTACTTACCGTCCTGCTTATGCATTCTGGATGCGTGAATGCGCCACCCTTTCAACGTTCCAAACTGCCTGTCGCAGATACCACACACTGAAAATAGAAAAAGCAATGAAAGCATTTTGCGTGACCTTTAGTATGTCATAATGGGTGAACTTTTATAGTTTTACTTATCAGCAAAAATCAAAGTATGATTGTATTCCTTCGACATGTTACAAATATGAGATCATTTGTGATGTTATTAAAATTATAAATTACCGATGCTATTGTTTCCTTCCGTCTGAACCACCGTGTATGGTTCTACCTGCGGCAATTGCAACTTCTTTCGGAATTGCTCCGGAAGATCCCCTAAATCTTGGGGCTGAAATGCTTCCGGTGTTGCCGCAGCCAAGGATTCCTGCGTGGCAAGAACCGGAATTTCGATCGTCCTCGATCTTCTAAAACAGAATAAATTTAGTGTAAGTTATTTAACCAGTTCATTTAATGCAGATTGTTCAACAGCTAAATTCTAATCATTACTTTGCTCTAAAAATTAAAACTCACAGGACGAGCTCACGAATTGTTTCTACCGGTTCTCGAATGCCACTCGCCTCCATTGGTGCCACCGGTACCTCAGATTCCTCTTCATCATCATCATCGTCCGGCAGAGGGGCCCATTCTGCTCCAGATGGCCAGCTCTCTGCCTCATCGCTTTCAGGCAGAGGTGCCCACTCTGCCTCTTCTTCATTAAATTCCGGCTCCTGAGGTACCGGTCCCTCTTCCATTTCTTCATGGGCATTTCGCCCTTCGAACTCCTCCAACCTCCTCTCCGCCTCCTCCAAGCGGGTTATGAGCGAGGCTTCAAACTGAAAATAATATGTTTTATGGTCTTATCTGAAATTTGAAGCCTTTCTACATTTTTTGAAGCCTTACTTCATGCCATAATCAATTTATGACAAGCGGAAAGAAGAAAAAAAATAAGATAAAGTAATTACTTCAATTGTCTCGCTCATAAATTCCTGTAATGCACGAAGCATTACAGGCTCCCTTTGCAGGAAGTCCAAAACATCAAAAATATTTGTGTTTCCTTCCCTGATTGCGCTCATTCTGTAAAATTAGCAAATTTATCAAATATTCATTAAGTAAAAAAACACATAGCGCAAAATTTTATATTCCAATTCAATTATTGGCAATAATACCGCTTACTACACGAACACTTTTTCTTATCTATCCCATCCATATTCTAAAATTTGGAAAAAAAAGTAGCTTAAGAGGAAAAATGACGGAAATTTAGATTAATTAAAAAATATGCATATTACTCCTTATTGCATAATATTCGAGAAAAATTGTTTCCTTATGTCTGAAACAAACAACAATATAAACACATTACTTAATGTACAAGAGAATGGGTATACTTTTTGTTTTATCGATTATTACCCAGGAAGGATATCATTTGCTCTAATTTGATCTCCTTACGTTTATACACTTTGTACTTGCAATGTTCTTACACAGCAAAAGAAGCTAACAGAATGTATCACACTGTTCATTAACTGTCATAGATTTCGGAACGACAGGAAAAAACGTTCGAAGAATGATCAGTACTTGGGATAGGTTTATTTTTGCAATACAATTACTTCATTTCTGCACTGATCTTCCTGCTACTACGAGGATAAATTGTCGGACAACTAAAAAATTCTTGCAGATTAGCTACTGATATTGATTCATTATTTATGCGAAACAATGCCCAAACCATACAATTTATCCAACGCTGTTTCTATTTTACTTTT
This sequence comes from Wuchereria bancrofti, assembly GCA_005281725.1. Taxonomy (NCBI): domain Eukaryota; kingdom Metazoa; phylum Nematoda; class Chromadorea; order Rhabditida; family Onchocercidae; genus Wuchereria; species Wuchereria bancrofti. The sequence goes on along the minus strand of SSBO01000014.1, from coordinate 917,823 downwards.
CTAATATGCATCATTCCATTGATCATTACCGAGGATACACATTTGCTCTCCATATTATACCTTTTGTGACCGCAATCTTCTGCACAAAAAGAAAAATGATTTTTTCTCTCAATCTTTTCTTTGATTAGCACAAATTTTTATTGAATTTTTTAAATTAAGTGAATAGTAAACAAATAAACACTGCTTTCCATTTAAACTTTTAATATGTATCACTTTCGGACAATTAAATGAGGTTTCTTCAGCAATTCTTCTTTCTATATTCTAATCCTTACGTTTCGTCGTCGTTGGTTAATCAGTATGTATATGGGATTACAAAGCAATCAGGAAGTTTAATTTACTGTATTGTGATGATAATAATACCAACTATATTAAACAAATTCTAAATTTCAATTTAAAAGAACAATACACGTACAGATTTCTTATGCAACAAAATTTTTTATTATTCATTAAGATATGTTTGTATTCAGTATCATTCAATTTTTCATTTCTTTTCCCGTTTTGATTGCATGCCTAAATTTGTTTAACAAATGCTCATTAAAATCAATTATATTGATTTATCAAGGAAAAAGGAGCAATGATGGAGCAAGCTGTAAACGTGACGTTTGGTACACACAGTGAAGAATGGGAATTTTTGACAGATGTTAAAACATGTTTGTATAAGTTAATAGCTTGTAAAGAAGATTAATTTATATCATCATTTGGCTGATCTTATGTGGCACTTCAATTTCAACTCTCCCATTTCCTGTTATTCTATTCCGAATTAGTGATCCTCTGCAAAATCAAACTATCCTAAGCAGAAAAGTTATTTTTTTCTATTCTTGGCATAGCATTTGTTTGGTTGTGATTGAGTTCGTGAAGATATTTTTGCACTTGGGAAGAATAATTTAATCTATAAAATTGCAGTGTCCCGAAAACAACGCTTATTTGTACTTCGATAATTCATTCGTATTTAGATAGTGGTAAAAAATACGAATTTTTTAAATAAAAAAAAATTTTTCAAAAAAACGTTAGGTCATGGCGAAATCAATTGATTTGTGATTAAAAATTTGTTGGAATATAAAAGGTTGAACAAATTAAAGTTCGGGATACTTTCGATAGTCAGTCTGCTACGATAGTTCTGAACTATACTATTCGTATATTTTTGTTTTAAATTTATTTACTCATCATCGTTTTATCACCTACTTGTTTGTAATTTATTGGTGATTTCATCAATTCTTGTTTCGTTATTTATTCCTTAAAGTATTTAATTTTAAATACCTTTTACAGGTCAAAAAACAATAAAAAATGAGACTTGAAATCAAAAATAAAAGGGAAAAAGAGTCATAACTGCTAATAATGTTTTATTTTCCAACCGAACTAATGAATGGATTAAAAAATATTCGAAAACAAGGAAAAAATTCTTAATTTTTCATCTTATTTCTTCATGAGATACAAAATTATAAAGCACGAAAGAAACATGAAACAGTCACGAAGTTTAATAGTTCAACATGCATAACTTTTAAGAACTGAAATTAATTGGAGAAGTTATAAGTAATCTGTTTGGTCCTATGTCAGCTTATGAAGATATTTATAACTTAATTCCTAAGCTTTTTAAAGATATCAAATTTTCATTCTTGCAAGAAATAGTATATTCATAAAGAAACCTGGAATCTTTATCATTTTAATTGCTATATGGTGGTGAACTTTTCACTTAATTTTTTATATTCTCTTAAATTTCTCTTGACCTAATGATCGATTTATTCATTTACCATTGAAGATATTTCTAGACCAGTGATCTCGCCAGTAAAAGAACTGGTAACCAGTTAATTTTGGAAAAGGATTCAGAGAATAAATTGTCTGACTTAGCCATGATAAACCTATATGATTTTACTGGTAAATGTAGGCCTAATATCAAAGGATCTGTTTCTTACTACAATTAATTTTGCCAATTTGTCAGACGGTAAGAATACTTTTTTCGAATGGATTTGTACCTTTACTTTTAATTTCATGTAGACATAAAAGCCTTAGAAATTACGGAGTGTTTTAATTTCCTGAGTGAATGTTGATTGCGCTTTATAACGTTTCTGCTATTTTATTATAAATGGTGTTACTTTTACTACAGTTATCATTAACGTAAAGATGCCAATTTATGCAAGCCACCCTTGAAATCGTCACATCAACATGTTTTATGAATTACTTACGTTATATAGAATCTCTATATTCATACAACAAAAGTAACATAATAAACCCATTCAACTGTAAAACTTCTTTTTAGCACCACAATCAGACTTTTATTGCTTGCGTGAATTTCGATAGTAAGAAAATGACTTTATCAGATGATATACAAGACTAGTTATAATGTAGTTAGTAAAATGCAGAAATTATAATAAGGCATATTTTTACATACATTCCTGTCCATTAATAAGGAAATATCCAAGAATATACCATTCTCTACAGTTCCAAAATATTTGCACAGCAATAATTATAAGTCCTCTTCGAAGGGATTCTTTGAATCATTATCAACATCAAAAGGATTAGTAGATTGCACAGATTTTGCTGTACCTGAATTCATCGTTTTTGGAGTAAGAAAAGGATTACATGCTATTGTGCTCATTGAAATTGTTTTTTCGGATGATTGATCCTCGAACTGATTTACATTTAATTTGTTCATTGTACTAGTATCCGATTGAGGACTAGTCCATTCGTTTTCAGTCTTAGACCCGTTTTCCTTTGACCACGAATCGAAAAGTCCGTCACCAATATACGAAGAAATGAGGGTCATACAATCGACTGATTCGTTTACCTGAAATTAAGTGTCATGTATTAGACAATCAATATAACCTACTCGATCATCCTATCCACTTGTAAATTTTTTTTTGTTTTGACTCATTTGACAAAACGTTAGATCTTCAAACATATACCTCATTTTGAAATTGAACATAAGCGCTACGTGTGGAGAAATCTTTCCCCTTATCACTTTGCATCCTAAAAATCCATAAAGTTAATCATTACAACTTTATCAATGAAGTCATATTATGTCAAATCGTGTATAAATTTATAAAATCATATAAAACACTCTGTAGTAAAATATCTTTCTAACACTGAAGAATCAAGTAGTTGTTATTAAACCTTTCATTAAAGCTATCTCGTATACAAGCTGGACAATAGTCAGCCTTTTCACTATATGATTCCAGACAGTGAGCATGGTAGGAATGTTTGCATAGAAAATGTACAGCAGGTAGTTGAAGAGAGGTGTCACATGCAGAACATTTGTTCATTTGAAAAATTTGCACTCTGCAAAACTAAAGAACTAATTTTCGAATCAAATGACGTAATCAATTATTTGGATCGACAGCTGATAAAGATATAATGCTTTTAAAATACGAACTTGTAAGTAATACTGTCAATTTGTTCCTCAATTTCGGCCATTTTCGTCTCCTCTTCGACAATGGCTTCTTCATCCTTCTCAACCTCAAATATTCATTTATTAATGATTAAGGAACAAAATCGTTTATTCACTCTTTAACAACAGTTTAACAATGAACGATTCCCAAAATAATATGTATCCTTTTCCATAAAGAGCCATGCTATCACCACAAACGGCACTGGCTAAACAAATGAATGGCTTAATATCAACAATTACAGGAAAAAAGGAAAATACAAACTATATTAGTTACCAAAATTGAATACAATTAGAAATTAATATGTCACTTCAAATTAAGATATGGAAACACTGTAGATATTATCATTTATGAAAAATATCTGAGTACCTGAGCATTTTGTTTCTCCATCCAATTGACAATATAATCTCTCACGTGGCCAACACAAATTTTGTCACTTTTAGAAAGAATTTCGAGAACAACGAGTGGATGGATGCTATTCGTCGCCTCAATTCTGCAAGCAAATAAACAAACTTGATGAGAAGCAAATTAAATTTCAGTCCGAAAAATTAAAGCAAATAATCTAACCGTTCAAGTAAAAACTTTATTTCGTCGGGATCTATATCCTTTCCACGAGAAGCGAACACTACTGTATCGATCCATAGGTCACGACTGCTGAAAGTAACAGTTATTGTTATTTGTTTAACTTGAAATTGTTGCAAAAGCCCAAAAAGATTACACAAGTTTGCTTAACTCATGAAGCTATAAAGGTCTGAAATGAGGAAAAAGAATTTGAAACAAACTTTTTTTCTTCACAAAATTCAACAATTTCTCTGAGCTTGTTTTGTCGCATGTAGTATTCGATAAGTTTATCATACCTAAAAAATTTAAACTAATCGATTAAAATACCGAAAATTATTGTGCAGTTTACCCCTAGTAATCTTTACAATTCTACCTTTTCATCTTCTTATATATATAAATGATTCCAGGGATATAATTGAATAGCTGACATAATTCCAAGGACTCTTCCAAATTTTCGTCTGTGATTAATTCCATAATTCCCTCATCATGATTAGGCGTATCATGAAACGTAATAATCAGAAAATTTTGATTGATAAATATAATAAATTGGGACAAATAAAAGGAAATGCAAGATAGCCATAGTGAATAATAAAAGTATTAGCAACAATCATCAATAAAAACCATATTTCCGCAATACAACCCAAATCGAATAAATAAAAACCTCGTCACGTAGTGCCCACTGACGAAGGCGAAGTTCCAATAGTAAATTACGCAATTTTTCATTATTTTTCTTGTCCTGAAAACAGAATAAATCGAATAGATAACAGAACAAAAAAAGTGCTACATAACAGGCAACATCACATCTAACCTATCTGTTAGACATGACAGTCCTTTACTGTCTGTGTATAATGTTCAAATTTTGAAATATTGTCCAATAAATTTCAGTTATTTTGAACTAAAACATAAGATTCAAAAACTGAATACCTTCTTTAGTGCTGTCTCTATGAATTTGGTACATTGTGAAGGTAATCCAATGAAAACTTTCATCAAGGCAAGAGAATTGATTTGACCTGAAATTTCATCACTTTCGGTTCCCCTTTTTTGGAGGTAAATATCGTCAACGTATCCGTAAAAAACGTCAATCAGTAAACTTTTAAAATAGCGATCCCATAACTTTCCACTCAGTTATGATATAGACTGTTGCAATTAGAAAACAGTAAACCAGGAAAGTGCAACAGTGTTTCATACCTTCTAAAATAAATAATCAAACTACCAACTGAAACAGGCTTTATCCGATAACAACTTCATCGTCTCTTCAGGGCTGTTTATCAATAAGCATTTTCCGAATTTTTCCAAGCATTCCTCAACCTGAATTTGAAAAACTGTAAATTTCACTCCTATTTTCCAGAATACTTATCAAACAGCTGATACAAAATGTTCTTACTTTAATAAAAACAAAAAAAAGACCTGAGGAGTTTCCAGTTTAGCAATGTATTTAAGCGCAGATTTATAATCGGCTCGATCTTCAATTAAAATACTTAATAGAGCATCATGATGCTTATGCTTCGCGCAGAGATGACATGCTTCCGTTGTAAAATTTGCTGCACGCAGCACCTATATTCCAAGTATTCAAAATTGATTTTTTGGAACATTAAACTTAAAGTTAACAATCAAGAAAGAAGAGAGATGATAAATAGAAAATAATGTAATTCTTCGAAGCTCACTCCCTCAAAGTTATTATCGGAGTTGAGCTTGGGAAACAGGATAAGCAGAACTCAACACACGAGAATTAAATAAAAAAGTGAAAAGAAGTAGCAATAAGTCCCTTAACAAGCGCTACACACATTTAGACTGAGCATTCAGGCAATCTGATGCAAAAAACGGTTTAAAATAAGAAGTGTAATTATTATTTAATCTGTGTGATTTAATAATCAAACACTTTCTTGGTTAAAAACAACAGCATTTAAACTTTTGCAGATGATTATCGGTTATACATCTTACGTACTGCAATGTATTAACGACAGAAATTTTTTTTAACTATTTTTTAAAATTTCAAACAATACCTGAACAGCTGTTTCAATATTGCATTCAAAATTACGGTCAATAAAATCACGAATTTTATCATGTGCTGTCAAACGAGTGTAACAGTTCAATAATATGGTCGTATGATGACTGTTTGCCTTACCTTTAGCGTGAAGTACTTCTAAATACATACACAATTCTTTTATGTGAGAACCATCCAGAAACTGAAAATTATTATGCTTGAAAACACTAATTAGTAAATCTATTACTTCAGTACAAACAAATAAATGCACGTAATAAGCAGTATGATCCGTAAATTGTGAAACTGGGAAATTATTTGAAACCAAAACCTTTTTAATAACATATGACGGTTCTAGGTATCCGACAGTTTCCGTGTACTGCTGTACTGCATTTTCAAAATCTCCACTTCTAGAATAAATCATTTAAGCAAATAAAGATATGTTAAACTGCATAACATAGCATATGGATAATCATTCACATACCTGTACAAATAATCACCATATTTCTTATAAATTTCAGGAAGATGTTCCGAAGAAACTGAACTTCTCTTGGCAACCCTGTAATTTGCAAAGCACAAAATCCAAAATAGAAAATGAAAGAAAAAGGAAAAGATTAAAGAAATAATGTAGAAGATCGAAGAATAACTGACCCAACAGCGAGATCATACAAATTTTTCTTGAACAAAATATCCAATTTTGAACTAATGCTTTTTTCTGTAAGAGCTGAAAGTGTTCCGTCTTGACTAAGCACCATTAACACATTATCCAACAAAAAGATCCTTGAAACAGCTGGAATAGCACACGAAAATGCAACACACTGCCCTTCAGTATCATATATTGAGACAACATATGTCCATATTTCATTTGATGACCTGATATAAATGTTAAAATTCTTTGTGATGTGTTCAAAAGTAAAAAAGCATTCAGATAACGTAGAAAAGATTCAGCACAAACTTTTGAAAAAAAGCAAAAAGATCATTGTGAATTCAAAATTTTCTTTCCTTCATTGACGAATTAAATTCGAAAACTAACGGTATAGCAGTTGGCTGTCGTGTAAGTAATGCAACGTGGTGATGAAATGCAATTAATTGAATCTTTTCATTGCTTCGACCAAGAGCATGGCAACGACCTTTACCGCTGTCGGGATCAGCTGTCAAACTTCGTTCTGCTTCATAGAAGTGTACCATCTATAAAGGATATTATGTAGACCTTGCTAAAACATTTCCGTCAGCGAAATGTGATCTGTACTTAAAAGTAGCAAAATATGAAACATATGCAACTAGTTAGACAAGCACTAATCAAATGCATTAAGAAACCTCAGTACTACCCACAATAAGTTGATTTCGCGTTTCATTAAAACTCCAGCAGTCACGAAAACAACCTTTAGCATCGTGTACAACCTTCAAAGAGAGTCATTTACTATTCAGGAAATGAAAAATTAAGAATTTATTTGGTACTACTTTTTACGTAAAAAATTCACATAATTCTAGAAAAACAAGAAAAATGGTTAAAACACACCTTATTTGCAACAGTTTTATTAGCAATTGAAAAAGACAATACGGACGTCGACGTTAAACAATATAAGATACATAGATCTTGAGCAGCAATCCATGTAAGAAAAACACCTGTTATTTCGTCGCCTGGTCCTGAACTTGAACCATTAACTACAGTAAGCCATTTGCCAGACCTAAAATTCTATTAAAAAATGATCTTTCAAAAGTCATGAAATAAGTGAAATATGTGCTGAATATTTTCGATATATCTGTCTAATTCCCACAGTGACTGTGCATGCCATCCTATGATTTCAGGATAGCACAGCAGGATGTTTCTTGCACAACGAATGATAAATTATGTCCTTATCCTTCCTTACGCTTACTTTTGTACGAAAAATGACCTAACTTTCTACGCGGTTCATGCTGGATAATGACGCTGAAACATAAATTTCTCTGTTAGAAATTTATAAAACAATAATGGATAAGTTATGAAAGAGCTAAAACTCACTTTTCTTTGATATTACTTGCAGAATAAATAACAGAGGAATCAACAAAGCCAACAGCAATATGTTGCAAGGATGAGTCTAACGCAATGGCACATGCTCGCGTACTGCGTCCAACACCTAACAGAGGACATACACGTATTACGCGTATACAAAATGGCGCGTCTTTCTCAATTCGATCTAATTGCCATAATTTAACTAATGAGTTAATCCCTTCTTCATCTTCCTGCAAATCAGTCGTTTTTTCATTCTATATTAACTTTACGATTTCATCCTTATTTGCAGTTTATTTTTGAATATTTTCTAGCTTTTAGTATTTGCACACAAATTCTCATACAACTTGCAAGTTTGTCATCCTTAATTCCTTTTCAGTTTTTGAAGCCTTAAGTGTCAACTATTGTATATTTCTCTAAATCGCGCTCAGTGTAACTAAAACACTGCAATTAATCAATCTGAATGACAGAAACTAAGAACACCTGCAAAATGAAATACGTTAACTTGATTTTTCAAATTTAAAGAATTAAATTTAAACAACTTACTCCAACTGTCGCAAGAATAAGACCAGCAAGAGCTATATCGGCCAGTGAACGTTTGTGGGCAATCCAACAGTATTCCTCCAAATTGCGCGATAATTTGAATATTGCACCACATGGTTCTCCGAATACCGTGAATCCAACACCGGATACAGAACGAAATGCCTTAAGATTCTGCAAATACATCCAGAATTTAATAATCAGTATCACACTTATCTGTATTTTTATAATGGAACTTAGACGAGTTTTTCATGAAACCGATCATCATATACTCCCATATATTAGAAAAAAAAAAAAAAAAGGAATTGAAAAGAAACCTTTAATCCATTAAACCTGCACTTTGGATTATTCGGATCATAAACATTGTGCTTTTCAAAAAAAGTAAACTGTCGCCAACCAGTTTCCACTAAGGACATTACACCAAGGCAAACAGATCAGATTATAATGCTCGTTCTGTTTAGCTTCAGAAAAAAGAATGTTACAACAAGTTCTCCGCAATTCTACGTGAATCCGTCACATCGTAACTATCGCGCATCAAAACAAAATTGTTTTGTCTGTTCGACCTTCAGTACTCATTACTCTAAAGTATTTCCACGAATTAACGCATAACTGAGTGGAAAACTTAACTGTGACACAAAATGACTTGATCTAGATGAACTCTCGACAATCAATATCCGAGTGGTACTTTCAAATTTCAAAGAAATAATGGAAGCGATAAATCAGACAACGAGGGAACTGCGAGATACGTGTATTCAGGTGGTGCGACTTGTCGCGTTGTACTAGCGGTTAGACGGTCAGGGGGACGCTTTGCTGAGATTGTGTGATGCTTATGTTGTGTGTGCGTTACGTGACGTGTGGATGGAAATGCTGTGTTGTTGTGTTTATGTGTTTTGAAATATAGAAGTTAAAGTATTATATTATCCGTACTTCTTTTATGAAACAGCATGAAAATAAATTTGAAATTCAGTAACCGTCCGTATTCACGTTGGATTAATTAATTAATTCAATTTTTTTTTTCTAGCTATTAATTGCACTTTCTTCATGTGATGTTGAGAATCAGAGAGCAAACGTACATCAGTTATAGTGTAACAGAGAGAGTTGGAATGGAGAAGAAATTTGGTTGAAAAATTTTCACATTTCGAATAAAACAAAAAAAAAACAGGTGAAAGTATATATGTAATTTACTTAATTAATTCATTATCTCCTTTGAATTGCCTATAGAACATCATTTATCTCATTTGTTTGATTTTATGGAACCATTTCAGAACACAAGGGTTAATCAATAATTTTGGAGTAATTTCCATTTTTGGAAATTATTTCAATTTAAGAAGAAAACGATTTAGTTCCTTTTGTGCACAAAGAAACACGCTGGGAAAAAATTTCAGAGCAGTAAAATCCCAAAAAAAAAAAAAAAAAAAACGAAAGAAAAAGGAAAAAATGCGATAAGGATAAACTAAAAATGTTTGTGTTCGTGGGAAGTGGTCGCTTTACTAGTTGGCTAGTTTATCTGTCATCCGACTTGCCATTTGAAAGAATCATTTAGATTCAGATAGCCTTTTTTTTACTACCAAACTGTAAAGCTTTTCTGTCACTGACAGTTTGCTTGTATGCTAAAACAAGCATTTTATGATTTCTAAAAGTCGTTTCGATGGTTCGCTTTTTTTCTGCTGAGAATAAATGCATATTCGTATCTTTCATTTAAGCAAAAAATGCTTTTTTGAATTGATTTACTACATGCATACAGATGGAGCTAAATATTACCTGACGGCTTTATTTATATTTCGTGTTATTTGTTTTTTTTAACTGCTTCAGATATTATTTTTGTCTATGTTAAAAACTTGCAAAGTTGATGAATAATTTCTTTTCATATGATAAGTGTTCAAAAGCCCTACATAAATATTAGCAAAAGAAATGTAAATATTTGCTTAACATTACTGTTTATTTAGGAAAAGTGTATGTGGCTTATTTTATATTGAAATTTAACCATTCATATATGTTTTGTTTTATATTGAAATTTAAGGACTTGGTTTATTTCAAAGTGCTGTAAAAAAGAATTGGGATAATTCCAGGTTTGCACCGAATGATTTACCAGTGTGCAGCAGATACAAACCACTCATATATAATGTTTGAAAAAATGAAATTCCTCCTAACTGATGATCTAAAATTGCTTGCTCGCATCATCAGTGACTTGAAATTTTCGACAAATTCTTTCATTCTCAGTTATTTTAATTTAATCATTTTATGCATTGTTGACATTGGAGTAGTGCCACATTTTATGGTGGTGAATAGACGGAATCATTTAATTAATTTAGTTAACTTCAGAGAAATGTCGACTGGAAAGATGAGAGAAGAATTGAGAAATTTAAAATACGATGACTTTCTGTAATAAGATGCTAGCTAAATTAAAAACCGCATAAAGTTTCTTTCCATTGATATGAAGTATGTGTTTGTATTCATCAGTTAAACCGGTCTCAATGGTACTCACCAGCAGCGATCATTTTTTCTGGTTCATCTAATGAAACTTCTCTTTCTATTCCTGTTAATAGCTTTTGCACAAGCCGTTCTCATCATTGAAGTTCACTTGCATTATTTACGTTTGCGTGTTGTCACGTGTCTTCCACGCAAGACATTTGTTTGTCATAACCTACCAGGAACTGTTATACCACTGTTTGGTCTTTCTTTTTCCTTTTTTTAATTTTAAAACTAAATTGATCATTTTTGCACTTGCATTTTTTACTACCTGTTTATTACTTCCTGATACGTTCAAAATTGAGTGCTTCCTGAAATGTCACTTAAATGAATTTTAATCTTACAGTAATGAGGAAGTTAGAATTTGTTTGTGTCCAGAAAAAGTTACGAATTTTGCGTCGACTGTAAAGAGAATAAATTAATGAGATAGGCGACAGTATGGCAAACAATTTTTGTAATATTAGAAAAGTTATAAGCATTTTTTTGTTATCGTGTCGATCATTTGTTTAAACTTTCCATTCTTTCTTTCGTACACTGGAAACTCCTAGAACTTGAAGTGTTTGAGTAGAGGTCATTGATTAAACACTGGATTAATGTTTGGGCTTTTATTGCCATTATCATTACCATGTTACAGTTCATCAACCTCGCGTCCTTCTTTTTGGACAGGCATAGCTCTCATTTCTCCTATCAGATCTCATTATTGCCTTGCATTTCACCCTCAAAAGATATAATTATTTTGACTAATCACTCATGTTTTTCCTTTTTTGTGTCTATTTATAATTTCCAATATTCAATATATTTTTTCCCTCTTTTTTTACAAAATCAAAAAAGAAAAAAAAAAAAAGAAAAAGAAATAAGAAGAAAGCAAACACAAGCATGTTTACCAACCAGATGTGCTCATTTTAATTGCTTCAGCATTCATAATCATTTCTTTTGTTGCCGTTGAATCGGTTTTTTTCCTCAACAACCAACACTAACATTTTACTTCTTACCTAACATGTTGAACATGCTGTTTATTTCCGTAAATTTTAAATCTATTTAACTTCTTTAACACCGTTAAATGGAACATCCTATCTCATTTGTCATTTAATTTTCTCTTTTCGGAGCATTTCATCTCTGTGAACTACAAAGGCCTTTAATGTTTGTAAACCTGTCGTATCTTATTTATATCACTTCTTTTTTCACGCTAATCCAGCCTTCTACAGTTTCAAACGTGGGTTAGTGGGTTCTTAATCCGGTTAATTTTATAGTATTTGATGATTGCTATTGTGTAAGCTTTAATTTGATCTTTTTAAAAAATCATATGTGTTGTTATCATATCTGTTTTATTGCTAAGCCATATGTTGGGCATGTAAAACATTTCAATGAAGCTTGTGTTTAATTTTTGTTTGAATTAACCATCGTTTTATTAAGTTTTCTATTTTAATGCCAATAGAAGCAATTTACTTCTTTCTTCTTACAGGTTAATACTTCTACTACAACAAACAAGTTCATCTAAATGAGCAATGACTGTGGAAATGTTGGAAGTGGTGATTCCGCAGAAAGTTTGTCTCATCAAGAAGTTCCAAAAGCTGCTGGTAATGATCCATCAAAAGGTGTAAGAGTGTGGTGCGATGGATGGTTGGTACTTATCTTTTTTGTTTCACTTTCTTATTTAAATATGATAATAAAAAGTAGAAAAGAAAGAGTGATTAAATAAGTAAGCAGCAGAGATATGTGAATAAATCAATCATTATTTGCAGTTATGATATGGTGCATTTTGGGCATGCAAATCAGTTACGACAGGCTAAACAGCTTGGTGGTTATTTGATTGTCGGTGTACACACTGATGAAGAAATTGAAATGCATAAAGGTCCACCAGTGTTCAGTGAACAAGAACGATATCGCATGGTTCGTGGTATAAAATGGGTTGATGAGGTGTGTTTGTTACACTTCTAACTAATTTCCTAAATTTATTTCGTTTTACTCCAGTGCATTATTTGTGTTTCATCATACATTTTTTCCTTCCGATAATTTGGATGTAATTTCCAGGTCGTTGAAGGTGCACCTTATGTAACGACAGTTGAAACACTCGATAAGTACAACTGCGATTTCTGTGTTCACGGTGGTAAGCATCATGTAGTGGTTCCATTGCCAAAACTCTATAGTCTCAAGAACAATATGATTTATGATTTTGAAATTTGAGTTCAATTAACGATTCATTATAAAAGCAATTTTTCCATGTTTATTATTTTAATAAGTGGTGGGGAAGGCTTTTAGGATGTGAAATATTAGTGCAAAGTAGCGCACTGCTTATTTCTAGTTAATAGTTGAGAATTGTTTACTGTTTCGATTCCAGTAGTAGAAGAGTATTATTTTTGTAATTGTATTTCAGACGATATCACGTTATCTGCAGATGGTACTGATACATATGCAGATGTCAAAAAGTGCGGACGTTATCGTGAGTGCATGCGAACGTCTGGAATTTCGACAACGGTAAGAGAAATATGTACTCTTATAGTATGTAATTATTATCCACATGTATTTGTCGCTAAAAGCTAGAAATGTATAAGTGAGAATTTTCAGGATTTGGTTGGACGTATGTTACTGTTAACAAAAACTCATCATTCATTTGCAGATGATATTGCTAAGCATGAAGAGAGAGCTCGATTTCTCTCCATGGTTTGTGTTGGTTTTTGAGCATTCTTAGCTATCGATTATCACAAATGTTGTAATTCTTGTGATACTGTTTCTGTTTCCATCATTCATTCTTTCTGTTAAAGAACATTATATGATGTTAGGAATGTAGTCATCTATTCACAGTCGAATCATTCATTTTATTGTACAAATTATTAATTCAGCTAATTGCTATCCATGACTTTTTAATTGCTTAAACCAAAAAGTTTTATGTTGTAGTTCTCTTATGCTCAAATTTACTCTATACTCACATGTATTATTTTTCAAGGATCGAAAAGCTGTATCGCCTTGGACAAGGGTATCTCGTTTTCTGCCATCAACTCGAACAATCATGCAATTTGCAGAGGGTCGTTCGCCCGGAAAAGACGACGTTGTTGTGTATGTTTCCGGCGCATTTGATTTATTTCACATCGGTCATTTATGCTTTTTGGAAGAAGCACGGAAATTGGGTGATTATCTCGTTGTCGGGATTCACAATGATCAGGTAAAGAGAGTCTTTTCAATAGCGAGATTTATGCGTATCGAAAATGAATCTTCGAATAGTAAGAAAAAGATGTTCTTACAAATAGAGGATTAATGTAAGTCATTATTTTAGGTGGTGAATGCTTATAAAGGTGGAAATCATCCGATAATGTCGCTGCATGAACGTGTGCTAAGTGTTCTAGCCTATAAAGTTTGCATATTTTACATATTGTAAACTAGTTATTTTCTGTAATAGGATATAACCAGATGAAATATATTTTGCATTTTCTTTAAGCACAAAATTAATCTTTAACTATTGATGGTTGAGTCGTGCATACTTATTTATTTTGATGTATTCCTAGATCACTATAATCAAATCCTTTAGATTTTATGCAGAACTATTACGAAAATTAAAGCCATTAAGCAACGGATAGTGAGCTTCCGTTTGACAATAGAGACACTCTGAAAATTTTAACACTAACAACCTATATATTTTACATGAAAATAAATCATATGAGAAAACTATATACATTTGAGAAGAGGACTAAGTTATTTTAAAGAATAAAGATGATAACCCGCTACTGTTTTAACAGTTATTTGTTTCATATCTGTTTTTTATCATCCATTTTGCGTCTTATATGCTGTATGACATTTTTCAGCCTGTTTCCGAGGTAGTAATCGGCGCACCATATTTGGTCACTGACGATTTAATAAAGCGGTTCAAGATACAGGTGTGTTTCTTTAGATATATGTAAGAAGTTTCCTAACTTGAAAATGAATCTAAACTTTTGAATTCATTTTTTTTTTTTTTTTGCTCTGACCTTGCTTTAGGAAAAACAACAACATTCAGGTAGTCTCAGATATTGTGAACATTGCTATTTCAGATTGTTGCGAAAGGGATACGACTTCCCGATCATCAAATGCCAGGTGAACCGGATCCGTTTAAATTGCCCAGGGAAAGGAATATGCTACGATTAATTGATTCGGGTAGTAATATGTCCACTGATCAAATCATTACGAGGATCATAGATCACAGGTATAAGCATCAGGGTAGCACTTCTTTATATCTTCATATATTTATAGTAAAATATAAATTAATTTTGGGGAAAAAAAATGTAACAACACTGGGATTTTAGTGTCTCTTCTTTTAGCTGCATGTCTTTAAGATCGATCATCACTTTTTTTTTATTTTGTTTTGTTAGACTTTGTAAGTGATCATGTATAGTAATGTTTTCTGCACTAATTTTTAGAGTATAATTATCTTATTTTGTAATTCTGATGTCTTATCAAGATTTGAAATAACACAAATTTTTTGCATGTATGGGAAATTTACAATTTTAGGAATGATTATGAAAATCGAAATCGAAGAAAGGAATGTCGCGAAGCAGATATTTATGAGAAAATTAAAAGTTTTAATTTGGATACTCTTCAAGCAATTAGTATCTGATTTACGTAGTGCAGTAACTCTGTCAGTATTTTGATGACAGTTTACTGCTGCCGATAACTATACAACCGGATTCTGAAACTTAGGAGAAGCTTGGTCCTTTATTTTTTGACATGATTCAAAATAAAACCACATGATAATTTCCAGAGGTTTCAGAAATTACTATAAATGACTTATTTCCATTCCACTGGATTTCATTTTATTAATGAGGTTTACAAATTTTAGATGATTGCATTTTGTGCTGCACTAATTATAGACGTTATGACTTGTGTGACTTGCAACATTTAACTTTATACAACTTCACGCTATTGTAGCTTCCAAATACTTCTTCAATGGATGAAATTTTTTGAAATTAAAAAAAAAAAGGAATCATTTACAATTCTCAACAAATGAATTTGTCAGTATCCAACCGTTGGTTGTTCTATATGTGTTCGTGTTTTCTCATGGTTAATACAACGTTCTTCTAATCCATAAATCTATGCAGTTTATACTGATTCATCTTAGTCTCAATTCACTAGCAGTTTTTCTCAACCGTTCATTCAGTTTCTTAGATTGTATTACGCTTCACAGGGTTAGCATATTCGTATCTTTCGTTTGAGCAAAAAATGCTTTTTTTTTAATTCATTTGCTATATGCATACAGATGGAGCTAAATATTACCTGACGGCTTTATTTATATTTCGTGTTATTTGTTTTTTCAATTGCTTCAGATGTTATTTTTGTCTATGTTAAAAACTTGCAAAGTTGATGAATAATTTCTTTTCATATAAGTGTTCAAAAGCCCTACATAAATATTAGCAAAAGAAATGTAAATATTTGCTTAACATTTGGGAAAAGTGTATTTGGCTTAAAACGGTTCGTTTTGTTTTATATTGAAATTTAAGGATTTGGTTTATTTCAAAGTGCTGTAAAAAAGAATTGGGATAATTCCAGGTTTGCACCGAATGATTTACCAGTGTGCAGCAGATACAAACCACTCATATATAATGTTTGAAAAAATGAAATTCCTCCTAACTGATGATCTAAAATTGCTTGCTCGCATCATCAGTGACTTGAAATTTTCGACAAATTCTTTCATTCTCAGTTATTTTAATTTAATCATTTTATGCATTGTTGACATTGGAGTAGTGCCACATTTTATGGTGGTGAATAGACGGAATCATTTAATTAATTTAGTTAACTTCAGAGAAATATCGACTGGAAAGATGAGAGAAGAATTGAGAAATTTGAAATACGATGACTTTCTGCAATAAGATGCTAGTTAAATTAAAAACCGCATAAAATTTCTTCTTTCCATTGATATGAAGTATGTGTTTGTATTCATCAGTTAAACCGGTCTCAATGGTACTCACCAGCAGCGATCATTTTTTCTGGTTTATCTAATGAGACTTCTCTTTCTATTCCTGTTAATAGCTTTTGCACAAGCCGTTCTCATCATTGAAGTTCACTTGTATTATTTATATTTGCAGTTTAGAGAAAACATTAAATTTTTATAATAAGACGTTCAAAATTAATAAGCGGTTCGTTTTATCACTTTAGCAGTATGCAACAATAGCAATACAAACGCTACTGGTCATTTTCAAACTGAGATGATCCGACAGGTTTTGCTGATGGCTTTATTTTTTTATTTTTGAGAACATTCGGGTAATTGAAGTGGTGATTTATTTGGATTAACTAATTTAAGCTATTGTTCCACTTCATTATCAGTTGATTTATTTTAGTTTTATCAAATCATTTATCAAATGATGGTTTATTTATCTAATTGCTTCAGGTAGATTGGTACTGAAAGATGATTAAAATGCAGAGACAAAAAAAAAAAAAAAAAAACAAAAGAAATACTTCATTTAATTGTCCATATGAATTTGGACTTTTTGTAGTGGATTATCTTTTTACTTATTTTTTCAAGTCATTTTTTTCTCGTTTCACAAATGTATAACTGTGTTTCACGTGAAACGTAACGTTAATTAGGTCGTTGGAAGGAACTACTATGGTTTTTATTATATAAATTTATTGATTTGGTTGATGCTATATAGTTTTTTAACGTTTCATTGAAAATATATAATGCTTTTCTAAAGATATCCAAACGGTCGCATATCCTAAGAATATCACATATCAACAAATAAATATATCTATTTTTGTAAAGTATCGAAGTATTTTTAATACGAGTCTTTTTTAAATTTTGTCTAAAAAAAAAAAAAAGAAAAAGGATTACTTCTGATGTCTACTCGACAAAGTCCCTATTTTCTTGCTTAGAATTAAAGATGGATTTTGTCAAGATATTTTATCGAGATTTAATCATTCATGCAAACACTAACTAAACTGCATGCATTCACAGATGCATGCATATAAAATATAAATTTACACTAACATCATTCTGCTGATTTGCAAATAGTCATTCATATTATTCCAAATATAACTTTCTATTATTAGTTTTTATTGAAGCGGAAATTAATCTGATCCATAAGCAAAAGAAACAAACAAGTGATCTTTTTTCTTCTTTTCTGTTTTTTTTTTTTTTTATTTTTTTTTTTTATTGTTTTTCAGTAATCTTTACGATATAATTAAAAGTAAAAATATCAAACCTTATGCTATTTATGCTCAAAATTGCTAAAATAATTTTTTAAAAATCATAAAAATGATTTTTACTCAAAAAAAAAAATTGTATATACTTATTATTAGTTGTTTTGAAAACAATTTCAAAAATTTCATATACATGAAAATATCTTTTATATCATTTCAACAAACATTTGTTATCATTATATGATACGCTATGTAATAATTACATTAATAATGTAACTTACTTGTATTATTCATTACTTCAAATTGCATCAAATTTTTTAAAATAGAATAATCAATTTTTGATTATATTATTTTAAAAATTTTTTATTTTTTATAAGAAAAAAAATCAGTTAAGTTGGATAAGAATATGCTACTACTAGAAAAAAGAAAATTACAAATTTTAGATTAGTCCATTTTTCTAAAGATTGTTAATTTTATTTATGAAACTGTCAAGTACAATCCATTCATTCGCAAAGAACAGTATCCATATACGGATGTTATTATAACTAACAATGATAAATTTGCAGATGTTTCCGTTTCCGGTACTCAATGAACTCATTTTTTCAAAATATTAAAAAAATAAAGTGATTAACCTAACAAATAAATAATTTGTTGATGATGATAAAAAGATACTACTAAAAAAGATTCCATTTGATCTAATAATATCTTCTTCCATTTTTTTTTTTTTTCTCATCCAATTTTATTATCTTCCCTATATTATTTTCTGTAAAGATGGAAAAATTATTGCAAAAGAAATGTTATTTTTTAACTTAATAATCAAACGTGTCATATCGGAATTCAAATACTAGAAAGAATAAAACTGAAACTTCCAAATAAAAGAAATTAAAACAAAAAGAAAATGAATAAGTAACTTTAAAAAAAAATAATAATAATAAACGTAACTTTTGTTTTGTTTTTTATTACTTTTGTTTCATACATACGATTTATATACAACGAAAGAAGAAAAAAAAAACATTAATATTAGAATTTTAAACTACAATTAAATAAATATAATCTAAATGAAAATTTTTTTTAATCAAATTTTTGAGAAAAAAAAAGTAGTAAATAGATAAAATCAACATTGATAACAAAGAAAAAAAAAAAAACGAGACTATTTGTTTAGTGTTGAGAGGCTACAGAAAAAAAAAAGTAATTAAAGTAAACGGGTAAAAAGACCTGTTTTTACGAACTTGATCTGACCGATCTTTTCTGAAAATGTATAGTCAGATAGAATTAGAAATACTATAAATTTATTTCCTCTCAATTTTTTATTTATTTCATTTTACTTTTTTTTTTTCAGCAAAGCTGAAATTATATTAAATTCCTAGCAACATGTCAAATTTTTATTAAATTATTTTAAATTTCATGATTTTTATTACTTCAATTACGGACAATTTAAAAACAGGAAATACTGATGACGTCTATAGGTAAATGATGATTGTAGCATGCATTCCACATGTCAAAAGAATTAATTAATTTTGAAATTGGAAAATTAATTAACTTTTTCTATCCTTCGGTTGTCATGCTAATTTTTTATTTCAATCACAACTTTATTTAAAACAAAAAAAAAAAAAAAGGAAAAAAGGATTACTGAAGTCTGTAACTGAAATTTCATCAACATTTTTCTTTTTTTTTTTTTGTAAAATTCATTGATTACACTATTATTACATATCACAGACAATGTAATTTTGACGAATGAAAAAATAATTAATCTACATGCTAATAATGCATGTTACCACTGATAAATAATTAAAGTTTAGAGATTTGATATTTATTATATTAGCATTGGTAATTCGCTGATTATCAATTCATTTACATATACTTAAGAAACCACATTCATTTACGTATATTTTAGAAACCAAATATGGATGAAATATGATGTTTAGAAATGACTGTTCATTATATTTTGAAAAAATGCATTTGATAACGATATTATTGCAAAAAATTTTATAATAAGCACTTTTAATATTTGAAAATTACATTGTTACTATTTCAAGTATTTACATTAATGATATCTTTTGCTTTCTTTTTTCTTCTTTTTGATTCTCCTTTAATTATTTAGAAAAATATATTTTAGAGTTTCAAATTATTGAAATGATAATTTGTCAAACATGAATATGCTTCTCTTTGAAGTGATTCATGGATGAAGAGATCGTGAATATCATT
This sequence comes from Wuchereria bancrofti, assembly GCA_005281725.1. Taxonomy (NCBI): domain Eukaryota; kingdom Metazoa; phylum Nematoda; class Chromadorea; order Rhabditida; family Onchocercidae; genus Wuchereria; species Wuchereria bancrofti. The sequence continues at coordinate 897,596 of SSBO01000014.1, read as the reverse complement.
CCAATATTTTTCTGAAATATATTATTCTATTACTATTAAAATAAACATATGAATTTGATTATGTCTTATTATATGAACTGTAACTGTAGGAATAGATGAAGATGAGAAATTGCTATCATTTTCATATGATATTGTAGTAATGATTGTTAAAATAAAATAATCTTTGCTGATAAATCACTAAAATTTTCAAATTATATGTGTAAATAAATGTAATCATCTTTTTACAGTTACTCTATTTGATAATAAGCGCTTTTAATGCATTCATAATTCCGAATTCATCGTTACAATTGACGAAAAAAGATACAAAGAATGATATTGGAATCCCCGGCATTTGAGCATTTAACGGAATTCACTAATAATTACGAACACAGAAGATACGAGAAGAGATGAAAAGAAAATAAAGAGACAGAAAACATTTGCAATCCACCAGTAAAAAAGTGTCATGTGAATCTACCGCAATAATATCGTATATATGAATTATATCGTTTGGAAAATAGCGGGAAGGGAAAAGGAAGACGGACGGGTAGTGGTGATAGGAATTGCTGAAGCAAAAAAAATGAGTATTAATGCGTTACGGAAAGAAACCGGTAACGTTGAAGCACAAGGATAAGAAATATCAAAGAAAACACAATTTTACACAGAATGATTTTTAAAATTATATTAAAATTTGCTTAACACCGAGTGAGAAAACGATTTAATAAAATTAATGAAGAAAATAATTTATTGAAAAAAGAGAAAAAAAATTTATTTTTTTGATTTTTTAATTTTCATTTATTTTATTTTTTTCAATTTATTTTTTTTTTCCTTTTTTAAAAAAAATTTTTTTTTTTCTTCCTGCTTCATTATTTTGTACTTAAATTAATTCTCAACTCGATAAAAAACATCAACTAACAATATTACATTGTTGCAGTTTTGCTGGACAAAATTCACGATGAAGTCATAGTTGACTAGGAATTAATACAAAAAAAAAAAAAAAGAAAAAAAATAGAAAGTACTGTAATATTATTCACAGTTTAAGCCATAACAGAAAAATGTATTGTTATCAGCACAAAAAGAAAGAATCATATATCCAATTACCATTTAGAAAAAATCCACAATAAATTTTGTTTTTTTCCTTTAAAAAAAAAAAAAAAAAAAGGGAACGAAAATTAAACCAACAGATCCATGAAAATTTCTGGGAAAAAAAATGAACATCAGTGAAACAATTTAAATATGAAATGAAATAATATATGGTAATGCTATCACTCGTCTCCGAGAATTTGAGATCCTCGTGGGTGGAGAGAAAGGCAAAAATGACTGAAATTATTTGAATTTTGAGAAATTTAAACGAAATACACTAATTAATTTCAGTTAGCATATTGTTAAGCAAAATTCCTTAGAAATCCTATAATCTCCCATTTAATTGTTTCATTAACTATTATTATTATTAAAATTCAATCAAATTTCTTCCTCCCCTTCCCTCCTTCTTCCTCTCTCTCCTTGCCGATTTTCCTTCTCTTCTATACCTGGGCTTTTAAATGTTCTCATTCCTCCCTAATTAATAACTGTTACGTGTAGTAATTTTCTAACTTTGATTTTTGGAATCAAAATATTGGAAATTATTTCTATCAAATATTAAAGTAGACGAAAAACCAGATTTTGAGTTTTTTTTCCGAAAAAGACATAAAAAATTCAACCTTTACTAAAGAGAATTCAATTTTAAAAACTGAAAATCATCTTCAAAAAAAAAAAAAAAAAAAAGATTGTCTTCAAATTGTTTCGTCAAAACATAAAGTTTGTGCATGTTCGAAGGAAAAAATAAGAATCGAAAAGAAAAAAATACCTCGGAGAAACCATTTTGCCTGCATATAGAAGAGTTTCCATTAAAACTATCCCGATAATTGAGATAAAAAAGATAATCCTGATATAATGAGAGAAAATAGAAAGAAATTAAGCACTAAAAGTTGCCTAATAAGCAGGTACAGTTAAAAGAAAACTTCTGTGATGGTCACCCACCTGTAGGAGTGTGCAAAAAAGAAAAATTGATTTGTCAAAAAAAAAAAAAAAAAAAGAGTCAAAACCAATGTCAAAATCACAGAAGTCTGTTTTACAATTTAAGTTTTAAAAAAAAAAAAAAAAGAAATTTTCTAGTTCATGTAAAATGCCTAGACCAAAAAAAAAGGGAACAAATTTAATGGCACTTGGATTAATTTTTAAAAACGTGAATCATCAAGCGATCCATCTGATGATTCTGATGTTGCATCCATTTGTGCGATAACCTGTACTGCTGCACGTGAATTTTCATGATCGCTGCTCTCATCTGCCGAATTATTTTCCGTTCCTGCTCCACCAAATGTTCCAGATGTTCCGGTAACTGATGCAGCAGCCATTCGACCAACTCGTGTATGTATCATTTCCAAACTATCATCTTCATCCGATGCAACATTTTGACGACAAATTGGACATGTACGATTGCCTCTTAGCCATTTATCAATGCATTTCAGATGAAAATGATGTGCGCACGGTAGCATGCGAACCATGTCACGTTTTTCAAAATCACACTGACAGATTACACACACTTTTTCCATTAGCAGCGCCGGATCAGAAATACGGAATGATTTTAATTGCTCAATTTCGATCCTAAAAATTTGAATTATGATTCAACTTACTGTAGCATTTAACAACATTAATAATTAAATATAGAAAGGAAAAAAAAAAAAAGAAAAACTTCCAATAGAAATTTTGAATAAGGTAAAGCATAATTATCACTTTTTTTTTTTTTTTAAATAGCTTATTACAAATAAAAATTTACTTTGTCATTCCCTTAGGTGGTAAACGGGCCGCATTCATCTGAGGTGCCATACGATCAAAGATATGAAGAACCGCTGCTTCCCATGCACGGAACGGAATCTCACCATTCACCAGTCGTTCCAGTTGTTGATTGTAATTGGTTGCAGATACAGTTTCCATGGTATTTTGAAATGCCGCTTGTTGTGGCATCCATTCTGCAGCCAACGTTGGAACAGCAACCGGTCCCTCAACCTGAATTCAACATATTCTGATATCACTGGATACCTGACTGATTAATTTCTATATTATTAATGATCTAATCTCTAGTTTTAGCATAAATTTAGCCATACTGCTTATATATAAACAAGAATATACAGATGAATTTTTCCGTTCAGCTGTATTGGCAAAAAAAAAAAAAAGATACAAAGATATACCAGAGGAATTGAATTATGATTGCCGTCTGCATAAAAATCAATGGGATTGCGAACTCGACTTGCAAGAAACTGTGTCGTAGTAGCCGAATCAACGGTAGCCTGAGCAGCTGCTTGAGCAATTCGAACACGGGAAACTACTGAATCCATTTGAGTGTTAATTGGTCGTGGGAAATACGAGAACGTGGGATATGAACGATAATTCACTGTTACACTGTTATCCCAACTATTGCCACCATTCACTACAGATGAAATTGCAGACTGTGACCTGTAAAAATGACCCGTCTTATATCAGTACTTCCTAAAAGATTAATCAATATTTTCCAATTAAAACATTATATCATAAAAGTCTAAGATAAGAGATCATCCTTATAAATATAAATTGATTTAATTAAACAACATTTTTCACTTATAACTTATGAAAAAAAAAAAAAAAAAAGAAAGAAATAGCTAATGGATTAAACTATTAAATTAAATCTTAGTAAAATGTGTCCAAAAAGAAAAATGAACTTACACAGGTAGTTCATCCAGTGAACGCTGAATACTGGAATATTCCTCTGACATATCACCTATCACTGTTGGAAAGAAAGGTTGCTCCACAATTGGAATATCCGGCGACACGTATTGTAATGGTGTTGTTGCTGTTGGTAAGCGTAAATTCATCAATGGCTGTACAATAATATAGTATATTTCTATATAAGGCTTAAAACATTGCTAAATGTAATCAACAAATTTCTAATCCATAAAAAAAAAAAAAAAAAAAAAGTGAAAAGAAATGGAGAAGAAAATATCACCAACCGTATGCGGGAGAAAATATGCATAATTTGATGTGACGGATGGAGATCCGTTAAGGTGAACAGCGATTGGAGTCTGTAAAACAG
>SSBO01000014.1:863172-893484 GCA_005281725.1 Wuchereria bancrofti | reverse complement strand
TAAGTGTAATGAATAGTTAAAAAAAAAAAAAAAAAAAAGTGAAAAGAAATGGAGAAGAAAATATCACCAACCGTATGCGGGAGAAAATATGCATAATTTGATGTGACGGATGGAGATCCGTTAAGGTGAACAGCGATTGGAGTCTGTAAAACAGTTGCTGGAAATTTGCAAATTATGACGTATTTAATATCGATTAGCTCAAGTTATTATCATTTCATACTTAAGACATCATACTAAGCGGTCGGTAATTGTCTTAGCTGAAACATTAAAAAAAAAAAGAAAAAAAAAAAATTCCATGCTCAACTATAAGAAGCACGAAAAAAAGAGGAGATGGAGAAAGAAAAAAAGTAAACAAACCACATTATGTACAATAGAAGTGCTAGGTAGAGCAGTCAGCTGAGCGTGAATTTGAGGGGCGATTACCTGAGGTCCATAAATCGGCGTTATAGGTGTTTGTACAGCAGCAGCAGCAGTTGGATCATAACCCGGAGATGAAGGTATGAGGCACGCTTGCTCAACAACACCTAAATAATAGGTGGAATTATAATTAATAATTTTTTTCTATCTAATAATATTTTTTAAAATTTCATAATTTTCTTTTCCTAAACATAGTTATTTGTTGACTATTGCTATGATTATATTTTGATGTTAAATTATTATTATTATTTTTTCACTAACAATAAATGATCAATTTCCTAGGCTGAAAAAAAATTAGCAAAATTAATTTATTTTAATCTAATTAACAATGGTAACACTTATAATTTCATGAAGAAATATTTTTGTTCATCTATTTGTCTTCTTTTTTTTTTGATGTAACATTTCAAATTGATATTAATATTTTTATTAATTTCTACTATGATATCATGAATTAAAAAGAAATTGTAATAATTGAGAAAAACAAGAAAGAATCCAAACTCCTCTCCATATGTACAGGGTAGCGTAATCCGGTTCTAATGAACGCTACGTATAAATAAAGCAGCAATAAACCACAATTAATGCAGACAGATGTAGAAATATGTCTACCAAAACGATCAAACCACATCAATAAAATGAAATGAGAATTCTAATATATATATATACATGTACAACTACACCAATATTTGCATATATTATATGCAAATTTAAATACAAGTAGTCATAGACATATGGTAATTTTTCTGGTTGATTATTTTGCGAAAACACACTGTTTCTTTTTCTTTTTCTTTTTCTTTATTATTTATCAAATATTTGATTGTTATTTATTCTCGTAATTTATTAGCAAAAATAATTCTCAAAATGTGAATGCTTAGAAAATTTTTAGATCATATCATATTTTTACTAAATTATCGAACTCATATAATTTTTTCTTTCTCTTTTTTTTTTTTTTTTTCTCAGTTATTTTTATGAAATATCAAAAAATTCAAGAGATGACTAATTTTGCTCAAAATTCTTCGAAAAAATTTATAAAATTGAAATGATTTTAGGCTTAGATAATTAAGATATGTTAAATTCTTTTGTTGTTTCTTTTTTTTTTTTTTTTTTTTCGAGATACTTAATTAAAATAAGTTAAATAATAATAATAATAGAATAGCGAACCGTTAACGCAGCAACTGGGAAATGTTGGCCTAATATATGACGATGCATCCGTGTTAGCATTACGACGACGGCGACTTGCCGACGGAACATCTGCAGCGGGTTCCACATCTGCCGTACGCTTACGTGATGTCTCACCAGATGTTGCTGGTACCGTTGACGTTTCTACAAATTTGGAATAAATGAAAAACTTTTTACAGTAATAATTTAGAAAAAAAAAAAAAAAAAGACTTCAATTTTTATATTTAAAATCTACTATTGAGTACGTTATGATTAATTATCTCATTATCATGATTAATGTCAACTATGATGCTAATTAATAAAATTTTACTTTTCATCTTTGAACAGAAATTTTTTTTTTGTCAAAATTACCAATGTGAAACTTTATTATTTGATCGAAGATTGTCAAATTTTATCACTGGGTAGTTTTCCTATGTGAATCCATGAGAAATCTGTGGTATTATAGGATAGATAGTATGATGTAAACATATTCATAATAAACTATTTAAAAAAAAAAAAAAATTTTTTTTTCTTTTTCTTTTTTTTGAACTAAATTCAGAAGAGAATTCTGGCACAAAATTTCCGATGCTTTTTTCCGCAACAAAATATTTTGATGCAATCCTAGTTTTCACATTTCTTTGATGCATTATTTTTGCTCATTTTGCCGATAACTTTTACTAGTACTTCATTTTTCATCCATCGATGGAAGCAATAAAAGCGGCCACATCAAAGGATGATTTTATTGAAGGTGGCGCTCCAAATTAACCATTATATGCTTCAAATTTTTGGGAAGTGTAAAGTTTACAGAAAAAAAAAAAAAGGAAAGAAAGCTACGAGGATACATATACAGGAGTGACCAATTTAAAATGCAAAACAAAAACATGAATGTTAAGTGAAATTTTTAAATTTTTTTAAAAAAATAAAAATTAATTCATCCCGCATTACACATCCAGTACAAATAATGATGAAAAGCTCACAAATTTTTGAAGACATTTTATGCACTAATATGTTTAATTCCAGCTTTTCAAGTTAATTAGCAATTCGTATAAAGCAGGTAAAAGGAAAATCAACAGATTAATATATGAGTAGAAAAAAAAAAAAAAAAAAAGGAAAACAAACCTGGGATTTGTTGAAAGACAAGACCAAGATGAAGGGCAGATTCCACTTCTCTACCCGACATCTCGTTTTTATTTCTTATAAAATTTCAAAAATATGAATTTAAAGCGTCAAACATATCAACAGTTTGCAATAATTCCTATATGTACCAGCAAATAACAGAAGTAGTAGTAGTAGAGTTTGTTTCCAGAGATATTTCTGACTAGATGAAGACACATCTGAGGGCACCGAAATCAGGTGCACCGTTCCCTCCCTGAAATCTTTTAATTTATTATAAATAATTTATAATAAGTTAGCTAATTAAACGCAGGTACGTATATATATATTTGTAATTGTAGAAAGATTATAATCCTAGTGATAATGATAAATAATTCAAATTCATTAAAAAAAAAAAAAAACGTGAAAATAACCTTCACTAATCTAGTAAGGACATTGTAGCAAGTATTCTTGATCAATTTTGTCATCAATGGTAAAAGTTAAAATTAAAATTGACAGTTTCCGATATGATGTCAACAATGTGTCCTTAGGATACTAGTACAATTAAGCCTTCAAATTATAATGTCATGAATTATCTGTAAACCATTTTAATATGAAATCGCAATAATCTAATTACAGTGAATTTTATTCACATTTGAGAAAAACATATGTGTATATAACTTTCTAAATTTGATCAGTTATAATAAATATATCATATATTCTTCCATTAAATATCTGAAATTTAAAATTGAAATATTATAATTCGAATACCTAAAAATATTGGAAGTATTCCGCTTCTTTTCATAACATTTCACATTATCTATTGAATCTAACAACAATAATAAAACCTTACTGTTTGTAAATACTGTAACATTACTTAACTGTAAATGTTGCACATTTTGCGTATACTGATAAGCTATCATGATTGCTATTTGCTAATGGCAGCTAAGTGGTACAAATTAGAACTATCCCAGGAATGATAATAATTAATAATAATAATAATAATAAAAATAATGATGACGATGATGATGATGATGATGATGGTGCCATCTTACTAGGAAGATAATTTTGCAAAATTAGGGAGAAGAAATAGATGTCACAAGCCAGTACGTCATTACTAGTCCTCTTCAAATCAGTCTTCTTCTAACCATTTCCCACCCTCTTCTTAACTTGAATAGCAGAGTAACGTTAAATTGGAAGAATTACATTTTATTGAGTGAAAAAGTTGACAGAGACATTGCCAACGAAGAAATCATATAAAATGTACAATTTTAGAATGAATGTAAAAATAGAGAGGAATGAAATACAATTAATTAAATATTCATATTAAAACCAATTCCGACTCTAAATGTTTTTTTTTTTTTCGGGTTATATACAGCTTTATTTCTTTCATTTTTTGATTCTATCCATTCATTCATTCATTCATTCATTCATTTCCATATATCTATTGCTTCGTCAACTCGTCTCATTATTCAATTCTTAGCATTAATGTTTTATTGTGTTACCATCTGTCATCAATTAATCAATCATCAAATTACATTTCAATCTAATCACCTGAGCTCACACTTTTTTTTTTTTTTTTTGATCTTATATTGGAAAAAGAAAAATGTTATAATTTGAAACTAAATATTGGAAAAACATGGAAAAAAAAGAAACATAAATTATAAGGAAATAACATCTGATACTTAAGAACCATAGTTTACACTGCTTTCTAATTTCGGATAAATGTAACTTCTACTTTATAAATGTAAAATTTAAGTTATAAATTGGTAGAAAGAAATGAACAATAAAACGGAAACGGTCACTCTTACTATAATTAATTATATGAACAAAAAAAGCTTCAACGTGTTGTGCGTAAGTTATTTCAAACTTTCTGTTTGCTATGAAATGTGGAATTAAATTGTTGTTATCGCTAAACTATCTCAAATTCATAAATTATAGTTAATTTTTTAGCATGTGAAGATTTAAGTGAAACATAAAAAATATCAAATGAATGTAATTAATACAATCGTTGCGATAATCATATTCCCTAATATCATGATATCATAGTATCACTGTTTTCATCAGCTCTGATAATACTACTAACAAATAACACGGAGCAATTATATTAATAGCATAGTAGTTATTGTTGTTGCTGTTTTTGCTAATAATAGTGACAAAAAGAATTCGTCAATAGTGATAACGGTGATAACAAATACAGGATATGATATTTTTAATTCATGGAATACCGTCGTATGTACAATTTGATTCATCTAATACATCAGAAAATGGTAAATTAATGGATAAATTTATCAAGGTAATAACTTAATCTATCTTTTCTTCATTGCAGAAATGAGCGATAATAGCAAACGTTAAAAATTGTAACACAATTGAGTATAATAACTAGCTATCCATCCATTTATTATTAATCCATTATCATCATTTCTAATTTATTCATTTCGCTATATAATGAACCGGAAATGCTGAAGCATAAAATGATGTCCATTTTTGTGGTAATAAATGGAAGAAAATTCACGGAAGTATACAGCTGCCTGATAGTAAAAGAGTGAGTGATGTATGTGGGATGTAATAAGTTTCCGATTGAATTAAAAGAATTGAAGAGTATAGAAAAAGAAGAGAAAAGAAATGATGAAGGTGAGAAAGAGGGAAATATTTTCGAAATATATGGAAGTTAGGTTGATAGTGGACAGGTATGAGTACAGCATAGAGGAAACAGAAGAGATCATTCTTTAAGGCAATAGCAATATGCTTTCATTGCTGTGAACGTTAATGATAGTGGAATTGATAAACGGTGATGATAGTGTGCTGATAGTGATGATGCTTTTGGCGATAATAATAATAATAATAATGATAATGATGACAATGATAATGGTGAATTGGTAGTCATGGTCATGATGATGATGGTAATAACAAGGTGACAAATCAGAAATAGTTAAATCTATTGGGATGATATAGCATACTAAAATAACTGTACTTAATGATTCGAATCAGCTATTTGATTCGTTCAACCAATACTAATACAGAAATCTTTTAACTATCACTCTTCACATGACATCACCGTCAAATTCATTGGCCATGAATGGAAATGAAAGCCATTGGATTTGTTCATTTCACTCAATTTGATAGATGGTCGTCGGTCATCGATGAAGCGATAACGCTTCAATGCCGTATGCATCATCATATATGGTTGCAATTCAACGGGAACTTGTTTATTACATGGATTTCGGTACAATAATAGGTAATCGTTGAAGTTAAATAAATGCTTCTTACTGTAACATTGAAGTGGTTCAGAAGAGTCAGAATGGAAAAGTACGAGAAGTTTACAACATATATGAAAATAAGTTTCATTTTGAATTTATAAAATTATCAAAAAAATTTCAACAAAGTCTAATTACTACAACATGAATGCATCATCAAAATAATTGAATTGTATAATTTAAAGTTGAAAGTAATGATCAATTTCATGTTTCATGGCATTGTAAAAAAACAAAAAAAAAAAAATTAAAACAAAGCGAAAAAAAAAAAACATGGTACAATATAATTTAAAGTAAAATAAAGAGATAAACCTAAAATATAATAACAAATATTTTCAATCATTAAAATATTGAAAGAGAAAAAACAATTTCTCAATGAATTTAAAAGCAAAAAAAAATAAAGAAAAAGTGAAATAATAATAATAAAATTTTTGAATTAGAAAAAACAAAAAAAAGAAAATGAAAATATTCAAACATAAACACACGTCATTCCTCTCTCTCTTCGAATACTTTCATTCTATTCACTTCCTTCATTTTAGTGGCAGATAAAATTTACCACTCTCTTTTGGATTTTGTTAGCTAAAAATGTTCGCTTTTTATTTTATCTTTTTTCTCCTCTCAATTTTTTCTCATTTTACTACAATGACATCTTCCACTTTTCTTTCTTTCTTTTTTTTTTTTTTTTTATGAATAAGACAGAAATGATGAGCGGTAAAATCGTGTATAAACGAGACAAGGAAATGAGGAGGAGGAAGAAGAAGACGAAGAAAAAGGTTATAATGAATAATTGTAAATATTGAATTTTAAAGTTTTTTTTTTTTTGAAAGTAAAATTATCGCATTATTCTCAATTGTATGATAATGATGGTTATGATAAGTGAGAAGAAAAATAGAAAAGAATCATATCAATAATCTCTTAAAGGGCAAAAAATTTATCCACAAAATGAATAATTAATTTAAATTCTAACCAAAGAAAAAAAAAAGCTAATATTTCAAATCTTAAATTTGATAAAATTAATATTTGACCTAAAATTGAGGTAAGAACGAATAAATTTAATTAGCAAGATTAAATTTCACTTCACATTTAAAATTAGTTAAGTTGTTAAGGTCTGATTTTAACTATTCCACGCATCTTAAAAAAAAAAAAATTAGCATTAATAATTAATATTTGACAAAGTTATTGTTAAAGCGAAGGATATATATGAAGGTAAGAAGTTTGCATGTTTTTGATAATTTAAAAAAATATATGAACGAATGATAACGATTGATTGATTTTTATGGAAACAATACGTTTTGAATTCACTTATAAGATATTCCTATGACGTAATTTGTCGTGCTACTTACACTTTTCGCTTAATTGATCTTTGTCCAGTGCAATTTTCAAAATCCTTTGGTCCATTTCACTATCGATTCTGGCACTTTTTTTTTCTTTTTTTCTCCTTTTAATCAGAATCGATGTTATGATTGTTTATCCTTTTAGGGACTAACATCATTACTATTAGGTACTGAAATAACAGTATCCAGAAATAGTATGAGAAATTTATATTCGGGTAACAAATCAATTGAAATTAAACAAATAAACATCAATAATGTTTATACAGTTGTGTCATCATTATTGATGGTAGAGTAATTCATAAGTAATTTCAAATATGGAACATTTAATAATGTACTAATCATTCTTCCTTTCCCAAATAATTTATATTAAAAAAATTTTTGAAGCAACAAAAATAAGTGTTACAGTGAAGTGAACAAAATGTTGTTGTTATCACTATAAAACATTTAAAATTTTAATTAAAAATTTTAACTTCTCAAAATTTCAACCTTCATATAATTATTTGCTAATTATTTAAACTTAAAATTTTATATTTTCAATATTTGATACTTAAATATTTCAAATGTTTGGTTAATAATCGCTTATTCACCAGCAATGATGCGCGTTAGCGTATCCGTGTAAATTTCTGAATTATCGCTGTCACAATAATTCGAAATTTAATACCAAAATTACTGTAATTAGAGCAATTTATCATTCCAGTTCCCAAATCTACCAATTAATACTTATCATTTCGTTAGAGGATAATTTTCCATCTAAAATGAAATATAAATTTAGCTATTTTTTAATTAGTAAAAACACTAATTTTGTTAGCTATTTCAACTTATTTTTGCTAATTTTTGAGTTTCTTTTTTTTTTTTCATTTTTCTTTTAAATGTTTGAACAACAAATATTAGCATATCCCATATTTTAAATAATAAATATATTTATTATAATAATAATTAAGTATATTCGTTCGTTTTTAAAAGAGAAAAAAGACCACAGCATATACATTTTACAAAAAAAGGAATTCTTGTCAGGACAAAAAAAAAAAAAAAAAATGGACTGATCGTATAGATTAAAATGAAGTATTCATTGAAGTTCATAGAAGAAAGAAAAGACGGAAATTATGATTAAAACAAGGAAAACGGAAAAAGGAATGAAGTTGAACGAACATTAACTGTTGATAATATAATTTAAAATGAAAAGGAAGTATACGAGGAAGTAAAGCGAGAAAAAGTGTGGCAACGAATAAAGTACTTTTTCTTCATCCCTTTTTATCTTTTTTTTTTTCCTTCCCGGAAAGCTGAGTACTAATAATGAACAAACTATGCTTAATTTAAAAGTTTAAAATATATAAAATATAAAAATAGCATGTTTTTTTTTTTAGTGCTTATTAAAAATCAAAATCAAAAGGAAAAAAAAACGAAGCATAAAAAAAAGAGGAAAAAATTCTGAATTTCTCAAATTGCAAACCTTGAATTTTTCAAGAGCAAAAAATGAAAAAGAAAATTCAAGGTTGTGATTTGTGAAATTCCAAAAAAAAAAAAAAGGAAAAGGAAGATTACGAATAATATACATTACCAGTTGGATAGAATGAATCAATTATTTCGGTTATTTTGCAAATTTCAAAGTTTAATTTGAAATTCAAAATTTTCTTAACCATACACACTGATGATGCTATAGCATTGAACTTCTCCATTCCCTTAACATCACTAAACTTTGAATATTAGGTTTTTAAAATTATATGGTAGTGCTAGGCATTCGAATTTTATTCCGCTCGCTTTTAAAAGTCCACTAATTTATTTGCATAAACTGATGCAATGCATTTGCCCGTTTTTAAACTGACAAACGATGAATCATTATACATAGAGGACACTTTTAAAAATCCGTTTCGAGAAATTTCAAATTACATAAGAGTGAAATTAGAAATAAGAACAAGAAAAAAGAAGAAAATAGCAATTATAGGTATGGCCAAATTAAAATTAACCACTGACGAACTTTTCTTTGAGAGAGAGAGAGAGAGAGACAGACAAAGAAAGAAAGAAAGAAAGATTAATTCTTCATCACTTTTCTAAAATAAACAATAAGTTCTAGTTTTTAATTTTCATTTTATCTTTTTTTTTTTTCCTTATTATAAAAACACATTTATTAAAATATATATAAACACGATAAATGTTAACACATTTATTCCTTTTTCTCATACCAACTGTTGTATGCAACCAAAATGATTCCATAATATTTTCAAAATTAACCTATTAAAATATAAACAATTTAAAATATGATCAGGTTTGATTCTTCCAATTAATTAGTTTCCATCAATCAATCTCAAAAGTGTGTGGCATACGAGATGGGCAAAAGAAAAAAATTATTCATTTTGTGACGATTTAAAATTTAATTTAACAATAAAAAATTTTTGCGGTATACTATTCGGTAGCATAAATACAAAGTGATAAAAGCTAGTTACTGCAAGCATTGCAATCATTTTGATAACTGCTAACTACAAACAAGTATTAAAATTTGTTTACATGCTATAAAATAGAACATAATAACTCAAGAATTCTTCATAATTAACAATAAATGAAATGAAATAACTCATGAATTGGCAGAAATATCAAAAACCATGAAAAAATACTCGTTGTTTTAAAAGTAACAATATTTTTTCGAAAATTAACTTAAGAAAAAAAAGACACAATATGATAAAGTATAGGTAAGTATTAAATGATATTCGTAAATAATGATAGTAAATGGATGAAAAAAAAAGAGTAAAAGAAAAAAAAAAAGGAGACAAGAGATGACATTAAATGAATAAATAAGTTAGTAGAATGAATAAATCATACAAATAATTCAAGATGACCTTGATATCCCTCCTTCTTAACTCACATATTTCGCATTTCTATCATCGTTATTAATTAAATCTTAACTAATCAAAAAAAAAAATTGAAAATTGTGTTGTCGCATAAAGGTACATTTGTAAAAGAATGGACGTTAATGTTTCTGGCGTTCTTCCGGGTGGCATTTGTTAGCTTTGTGGCAGAAGAAGAAGGATGATACGCTGCTGTACTTCAACCGCTTCAATTCTCGTAAATGTTTGGTGATGATCGTAGCATTTGGTGATGGTAGTGATGATGATGATGATGGTTCAGCTGATGATGATGATGATGATAATGATGATGATGATGATGATTGTAGGGCTATGCTCCTCCATTCCGATGAAATGTCAACACAATAACTCTCTACGCTAAAACGCGCCTGCCCCTCGACCCTCAACCAATAACTCAAATATTCAAAACATACCGAATTTATGTATACATATATATGTATATATTTTTGATGTTTAAATTAAAATTTGAAAATTAAATTAAACATTCAATCTCTATTTATCACTATTATTATTATTATTATTATCAAAAAATACAATTTCTCACTTCATCCTATCAATTTTTTTTTTTTTTTGTAGCTCTAATTTATTTGATTGAAATTAAGGAATGACATGGAAAAAAAAAAGGATTGGGAAAAAAATGACAATATTTCATGAATTATTTTTTCTTTTACATTTACAAAGTGATTTAATTAATTTTGATTTTTTAATTGTTTACAAAAGTTTAAAAACTCAAAAGAATTGAAACGTTTTTTATCCTTTTTCTTCTTTTCTTTGCAATACGAATTCAATATTCATTTCAAAGGTGGAAAAAAATAAGTGGAAAAGTTAAAAAATTATTACAGCATCTAGGATAGCATTTTTTACCTCATTTTAACTTTGCGCCAAATAGAAGAAAAAAAATGGAGCGGAAAAGTGCATTTACAAAAAAAAAAAAAGGAGAAAAAAAAACCTATGTAAATGCAGTTGAAAAAAAAAATGCTTATTCCGATGAAAAAAATCAGTACCTGAATTTCTTAATTTATCAAGACACCTAAAATTTTCTTTTTTAATATTGATGATTATCTGTTTCAAGCATTTTATCATTTGATGAATGAAATGAATTAAAATAAAGCAGCAGGATAAAAAGGGCAAAGGTAAGGATAAAAATAACAAGGAAAGAAAAGTAAGAATTCTGAGAGAATTAAATTATTATTAGCAAAAAATTCATCAAATGCTATCAATGTAAAATTATCTACCAAATTGATAATTCCTTCCCAGTCAAATGATCATCCTTTCTCAATTTTCGCTTATTTAGCAAAATTTTTTCTTCTCTCTCTCTCTCTCTCTCTCTCTCCTTCCTTCTCTTTCTTTTTTTCTTCACTTCCTTTATCTTTTTTTCTCTATTGATGGTAACAAAAAAAATAAAAAATAAAAGAGAAATATAAAAAGAAAAAAGAATGGAAGAGAATATTTATTATGCTAATAAGCTAATAATGTAGGAGAAAATGAAGTTAACAAATTTTAGCATTTTTATTTCAAAGACCAAAATGAAATTGACCGATAACTAGGAATATATGCTTGATAATTATTGGACTAGCTAGCTATGAATAAAGTAAAATAAAATAAAATTTGCAAAAAAAAAAAAAGTAAAAAGTAGATAAAATTGCTTCCCTCATCTCTTTTTTTCATATTCCTCTTCCATTTGAAAAAAGAAAAAAAAAAAGCTTTTATAAGCTTTTAATTAAAATTAAACCAATCAACAAGAAGCATTTATAAGTTTTTTTTTTCCTTTTCTTTAATAATACAAGAGATAGCTGAAATATTATTTTTTGTTTTTCCTTGCACTGAAACAAAAAAAAAAATTTCAAGATTAACTCTTATCATATCATATGCGTATATTTACAATAGTGATTTATTAATAGGTTCTAAAAATTTGAAATAATTTTGAAGTTACTACTTGAATATCTAGTAATGTTAAAGCTTTTTTTTAATAAACTTTTTAAATCTTAATTTTTTTTAATATCAAATTTTATCCTAAACAACAACACATCTCATTATTAATCCAATACATATCATTATTTATCATATTTATTAAAATTTTTTATAAATCACAATTTTTCTCTTCTTCTATTCCTAGTTTTGTTAATGTAACAATATTTATAAGTATTTAAAAAAAAGCAAATAATAACAACAAATCTTAAGAACTGCAACTTTTTTTTTTTTATCATTTTTATATTTAATACCTATTTTTCCTTTTCTTTTTGATACATTCATACTAGTATCAAAATTTTTTTTCTTTACCTTTTTGTTATCAATTATACTTTTCTATGCTTTCATCTTTCTTACTTAATACCATTTTCCATTCTTATTTATGCTTCTCAATAGTATTTCTTGCCAAAATTTTTTATGAAATTGATAAATACGCTTGTTATTTGTGTGTAATTAATTAATTCTCTGTTGTAGCATTGATGTCACATCAATTTTAGTTGTAATTGTAAGTAATTTAAGTAATGCAATGAAAATTTCAGCCATTTCAGGACATTCATGGTTCATTATGCTTATCATATTAATGCCATAATATTATCTGAAAATATAATTTCGAGTTTTTTTTTTTGTAAAATTCTTTCCTAAATTTTTCACTACATTAAATTTGTGCAAATGATAGTGCAAAAAATCTTGGTTTAACTTATAAGAAGGGAGTTTTTAATGAGATACTATTTATGAAGCAATTTCATGTATTTAAATGCTTAATGAGTATGAATTAAGAATCTCGTAACATCAATTTAATTGAACAGTTTCCTCGAGAATATTTGAAATGCATAAGGAAAGGAATAACAGAAATGATGAATTTATTCCTAGATGTAGAGTTAAATAACTCAAAAATTATAACTATGATTTCATTAATATTTCAGCTATTTTGAAATAACAAATGAAATTAAAATAAAAATGATATGAAATCATTTTTAAAAGTTTCGAATTGAAATGATTCAATTCTAATTAAGTGCTTCCCTAAAGAGATAGAAATTTTAGAAGGAATTACCTTGCAAGTAATTTTAGAGGAAAAAAAATTTTTGTAGAACAATCACTTGGAAAAATGACCAAAATTTACGGCTCAAAATAATTTTCAAAAAAAAAAAAAAAAAAAAAAAAAAAGATTATTTTTCTTTTCTTTCCTACCAGATTGCAATAGGAAAGGAAAAAAAAAAAAAGCATTCATAAAACGTTTGCGATACCGTCTGTCCGTCACTATGAAATAGATTTTACCGATCTTTTTGAGGTTAATTTATTTAAATTTGACATAAATAATTTCATTAAATTGTGCATTGAAAGCATTGAATTATTGAACATTTTGTTAAGGTAAAAATTAATGAAAGCGACAAACTTTTTTGTTAGTTTAAAAAAAAAAAATTTTTATGTTAGAATTGATGGATTTAATCAAATTTAAATGATCGATTAAATAGACTAACTTAATGCTAACAATATGAAAAATTAAACTACGATATTCATCTAAAAGATCTCTCATCTTTGTGATCAAAATTCAAGTAACAATACGAGTAATATCATATATTATCTCGTGATATCGTGACAAAATTATGAAAGCATATTTTAAAAAGAAAAATATTCATTTGCAAGTTAATACAAAGAATCTCAATCATTGCATAATTTTTGAAATATCATTTTGGAAATGAAATGAATGAATGAATGAATGAATGATAAAGGATGAAATGATGCTATAAGCTGTTAGATGATTAAGGATAACAATATGGTGACACATATTGAATATGATGACAATTAAGTAATTTAGAATTGAAAGAAAATAGAATGGAAATAAAATTGAACTTCTAAATATTGCTTTAATGCATAAGGTAAAATGAAACTTTTCCAAATGAGATAAGAAGGTGAAAGATGTTGAGAATGACAAAATGTTGAAATATTGTACATATACGATATGTGATGTGATATGATATGATATGATATGATATGATACGATATGATAACTAGCACTAGATAACTAACTGCAATGTAACATACAAAATTCATCAATTTATCCGTCCATCCATTCATCCATCTACTTGTCATCCATCCCATTCTAAACCTTTCTTTTTCCTACTGTCCGCCCTATCATCCCGTCTAACATATAATTCCCTCTTTCCTCGTGTCCCTCCTCTTTGTAGAAACCGATCAAAGCGATCATCCATAACGACAATTTCATCTGATACCACAGCCTGTTTGTTACATTTTCAATACTACAGTTGATAGAGGGACACAGGGGAGAAGATGAAATGAAGGCAAACGGAGGAAAAGGGAGGAAGAAGGAGAAGACATTTTGAAGATGGAAATGCAAAAATCTCAGATTCATTAATCAACACTATATATCTATCTCTCCTTCTCATCATCACAAATTCGGATGCTTCAAGTGATTTCCGCTGTTAAGTAATCACTGATAATTGTTGATAACGATCATGATGATGAAGATGATGACGATCATCATCATCGTGATCATCATTATCATAGTGATTATTATATGGTGAAGAGTTATACGAATAATGATAATTAACTATGATAAAAATTAATTGATAAATCACTGCTTACAATAAATTATGTTTGTAATGATAATAAATTGTAATGATAAAATAATGACGAGGATACAAGTGATTGTCTATTATTTCAATGCAATATCTCTGCTATAAATCTGAATAATGAGTATCGAAAAAAAAAAAAAAAAGAAAAATGAGGAAGAAAAATTGTAAATAATAATGAAAAGTGAAAATAAAACAAGTCTTAAAACATTTTCAAGCTTTTTTTTTTTTTTTTTTTCAAATATAAAAAGACAAGAAATTGAAAGCACAAAACTCCAAATATTATGACAGTTGAGAAGATAATCAGATAGACATGTCCATACCAGGAGATAACCAAAAATGAAGAGAAGGAACATGCACAAGATTCCTTGTTAAACTCCCACTGATCAGCATCACCGATAACGCGCACTGATTCAAACACTGAACTGCCAACTCTGATCGCTCAGATAGTGAATCGTCGTTGATTTTGATAATGGTCACACCCACAGCACCACAGATCTACTTGTGTTATTTACTCCATTTTGTAGTTTTACAAAGATCCCCGTAGGATACCGAAGTACCACGTCATGGGATTTTGGTAGTGATAATGTTGACAACTTACGATGTCATATAGCGTTCAAATAACCGGTAAGTTTGAAGAAAAAAAAAAACAAATAAATAAATAGAAAAAAAAAAATACAACTTAAGGTAACTAAAGTAAATAACATTTATCTCGTTTATCATGTAATGTTCAGCCTACAATCCTCAAAAAAAAAAAAAAATTTTTTTTTTTTTTTCACAAATTACCAATCATATTAAACAACAATCCAGTAATCACCTATAATGATAAAGCAAACGACATTTAAATGATTGGAGAGCGAAAATTAAAATTTAACTGGTTTTTGCCTAAAATTTTATAAATGAATAAATTTGAAATGTTAAGAAAGCGTGCTACAAGATGAAAATCCATCTTATCGATATTCAATTTTTCCGTAAAGAGACAAATGACGATGACTCAATTGCGCATAGCAGCAACAGCATAATATCAACAGCAAAATTACGAATATTTTGGAAGAATGATGTTTAATCATCAAATGACCGGCCTAAACCACCATTTCCTCTCTTTTTCGCCTCAATAACCTTGCCCATGAATCGATATTTGCCCATACATATCAAACAATACCTATTTTTCAAATTTTCATTTTATTATATGAGGAGAAAATTATGCTCACTGAATGGGATGAAGCTTCCGGAAAATATACCCCTCTCTAGGCGGACATTAATATTTAATAGCTATCATATCGTAACCAAACTGAAATAATACCTAAAAAAAAAAAAAAAAATTAAACAATAATGCATACTTATTCTTGATTTAATTAATCTTTACTAATTATATGTTACAAATTATCAACAAGTACATAAATGACAATTTACAAAAAAAAAAAAGGATAAAAATCAAAATCAATAGACAAATTAATGGATTCAACTTACTTTGTTATTATCATAATACTTATAAATTACTATCGATTAATTTAATATCATTTTATTATTAGGAAAAAATATGCAAGTACTGGGGAAATCTAAAAATAGAAAAAAAAAAAAAAGTAAAAAATAACGTAATTTCTGATTATGATAATGTAATGATAATGAAAACAATGACAAATTAAAAAAAAAAAAAACATTAATAAGAATGAAACAATGACAAATTAAAAAAAAAAAAAAAAACATTAATAAGTTCTTTTTTTCTCAATTTTTCTCTTTTTTCCTCTTTTAACATTATTTGTTAAAATTATTAGATAAAATTAATGAACAAAATAAGTATTTATACTTATATTTTATTAATTAATTATTTTATACATACATATATATATTTATTTACTTTATACTAACTAATTTATTATGCATACCTAGATAGATAGATGGATGGATACGTATACAAATGATAATAGTATATTAGTTCGTAGGTAATCGTTGCAATACCGCATTTATTTCACTCAAACTCCTCAATAATTCCTTTAAAATTTTCCTCCTAATCAGCTGTATATCCTCTCTCTCTCCCTCTCTCTCCCTCTCTCTCTCCCTCATTTGCTCAAATTTCTTCTCATATGAAATGCGGTGACGTACAGACAGACACACACACACACACACACACATACATACATACATACATCCTGTGAAATTGCAGGCTTACAACGTACTACCACCACCACTGGTCATCACAATGTTGATTCATTAATTCACATACATATATCCCCCATAATGCAAAAAGTATTCAAAATTATTAAAGTACCACTTTTTTTTTTTGATAATTAAGCAAATATTTCATTCATTAGCTTAGCTTGAAAAATTAATGGAAGAAGAAATTATTAAAAATGCAAGAAATATCTAATCATTTGAATGCTAATATAGCAATTTTTCTTTTTCTTTCTTTCTCTCCCTCTGTCTCTCCCTCTCTCTGTTTCTCTTAATGTAAAATTTTGCTAATTATTATTAATGATATTAGGATAGATTTATTGTACGACTTATTTTTATAAATTAAATTCAATAATTTGACAATGATAAAAAAATAAATCAGTGAATTTATGGATTGCTAAAAATGCTAAAAATTTTAATCGATGGATGTAAAAAAAAAAAAAAAAAAAAAAAAAAAAAAAAAAAAAAAAAAAGGAAAAGGAAAAATGGGTTAACATAATGATAAAATAATGATTGACATTCTCGATCAATCTATTAAGAATACAAATTTTACCAATGTTATTGAATAACAATTCTTGATATTTCCTATGCATTATGATATAAATACACGTATCTATCATACAGGTTATTCTGATGTCATCAAATTCAACAATATCTGACAATTTTAACAGAGAAAGGTAACATATATAATAGAAAATGCGTAAGTTCTAACCTTCGTAAATTTCGCATTTCTCTAATTCATAAACATATATACATTCAATGATGAATTCAGGAAAAAGGGAGAGAGAGAGAGAGAGAGCGAGAGAGAGCGAAAAAAAAAATAACAGGTTTACGGGATTTAAATTTATAAAAGATAGAAAAAAAAAAAAGTTGTAGACGTAATAATGAAGCTGAATTGTGTTTAATTAACCTGGCATTTTTCCCGTATCTTTCCATTTTCTTATCATCTTATCCTATCCCATCACCACTTTAATCTACCATCATTATTATCATTATTATTTCTTCTTCACCTAATCTTAGCAATACCTGACATCAATCTTCTTTCCAATATCTATAAATTCCCTTCATCGTTCTCCAACTGTTAAACAAACCAAAGTATACCCGAATTCGTGAACAAAATGATGCTGATTTGAAAGATGGAAAGAAGAGGTGTAGGAAAGGTAAAACAAGAAATGAATGGAAGGAACATAGACAATTCAACAAGAGGAAGGGCGGGGAATATTGAAAAGAGGAAGCGGGGAAAAGAGGTAAGGGGAGGGGAAGAAGAATGAAAAAAGGCGATCAGAAGAGAGTTGAATTTCTAGCAGATTCGAAAACTTTTCAAATTGCTAAATGTTATTATTGCTGCTGCTGCTGCTGTTGCTGTTGCTATTGCTATTGCTATTGGTTGGTGATTAGTTTCGTTTAGTTTAGTTTAGTTTAGTTTAGTTAGTTGATTGGTTGATTGGTTGATTGGTTTCGGTTGATTTGGTTGATTTTGGTTGATCGGTTTGGTTTGGTTGATTAGTTGATTGGTTAGAATGAGTAAGCAGGCAAAGTGATCGGAGAAATTGGAAGAGAAAAAGCGGGTATTGAAAGAGGGAAAGAATAGAAGTAGGCAGAAATGAAGTTATAAGAGACGTTTACAAATGAAGAATTGAATAGAACCAGATATATGTATGTACATATGTGTGTGTGTGTGTGTGTATGTGTGTGGTGTATCGGTTGATCCAAGTGTCTGTTAAAGTGTATGTGAGTGTCTGTGTGAGCGTATGTTGTTGTCTGTGTGGGTTGTATGTGTGTACGCCACGATAGATTTGCTTTTACCCAAACATTTCGGTCAACGAAAAGATAACAATAATAATTTGTAGGGTAAAATGCTGCTACTTTTGCTTTATTCATTTATTTCTCTCAATTTTAGCATATATACTAATTTACCCAATTTCACTAAATTTACCCAACTTCACGCTTCCCGCTTATCTCATTTTTTCTTTTTTTTACCCACATAATATCTTCACACTTGTTCATTCCCAATTTTTTTTTTTTTTTTTGTTTTTTTATTTGATATTGATACTTTTTTACTGATCTTTTTTTTCCGAATTCTGTATTCTGCTTTTATCAGTATATAATTCCCTAGAGTATCATACTTAAAAGCCGCCATATTTGTTGTGAATTCTTGTGTCATTTCAAAATGGCCAAATATTGAAGTTTTAGTGGAAGCAGTGATAATTTGAGGCAATTTTTTAATTTTTATATGAGAAAGCTAAATACAGTTATAGTATTTTCTACTTTTTTTCCCCCTTTTTTCTTTGGAAACTTTAGTTTAAATCATTAAGACATCTTATATGGAAAGATTTATTCATCAAATCTGTAGAACGGAAATTGTCAAATGACCTGAAAATGAAATAATTTGTTAAAAAAAAAATTATGTAAAGAAAAATGATTAAGATAAAAAACTTCTCGAAAATTATGCATGAAAAAAAAAAAAGGAAGTAAGTGAGAAAAATCAATGTTCTTCGAATATCAATTATTAATGTTGCAACATTAAATGTACTTAGATCAAAATGTAATCGATCGGATTTAAATTAAAGCTTAGTCGGTCAGCAACAAAATGAATGAATAACTGTTGTACTTGAAGCGATGTTTTTATCGTTTACGAAATTGTAATTAATCAAATCTAATTTGAAATTTTATAGGATTAGGGGAAAGTTTTACGACATATCCCTTTGGTATTGAGAGGATGGGAACAAATTTTCGAAAAGGTCGTTTCATTTAATTATCTAATTGAAATTGCTAGCCTTATATATTATGCAGCAAGTATAGGCATACATTACGCTTTATGTACACGTATATATACGCATACATACGTGTAACACGCATACATCGGATATGTTAAAAAGACGTTTAGCGTAGTATCTTCTCAATTAGCATAAATCTAAAAATAAAAATTAAAAATTCCGTAAAGTAGAGAAAAAGAGAAAAAAAAAAAAAGACTTTTTGTTGCATTTTTGTTGTTTATTAAGTTTCAGCTGATAAAAATACCACATTGCTTATTAATTTCAATTACTTATTATTTTAATTTTTACGTTAGAACAAGGACACATATGAAATTACCGCAATCGTAAAGTAGTGTAAAATGCAGGGAAATGAATATGATCCAGTCATAAAGGATTTAGACGATCAAGAAACCTGTTGCAGACGATCATTTCATCTGTCAAGCAAGAATCAGGGAAATGAAGTTGAATACCAGATTGCATAAACATTTTCCGCGGAAAAATTTTAAGATCACATCTCGATTTATGATTGCCACTGATGGAATGATTCGAACAGAAATGCCATGCAAATGTTTCGTATCATGCAAACTATTGAAATATCATTTGATGAGATGAAATTTCATCAAAAATTTCCCAAACAATTATTATTAGTTAAATCATTCACTGAGGTCAACAACAAAATTTGACATTGATGTCTGAATGATTTCATTTATGTTTGAAATGAATCTAACAAAGGTTAACCAGTTATATCAATATTAAATATCAAATAAAATCATCAAGAAGAAAAAGAGAAAAAAAAAAGGAACAGAAATTAAAATAAGCAAAAATAAACTATAATTAACAAAAAAAAAAAATGATAATACTAATTATTATTTCACTTATAGATAAAAAAAAAATATCTAAAATTATGATGATATATTAATTACACAAAATTGTTCTCAATTAAAACAGAAAGTTAAAACGATACTTATACAATACTTCTGAAATAACAGAACGTTTGATAATTTTAGTTTATAAAAAATAAAACAATTTAGAAATTATTGTAAATTAATATAAAGATAATGTATTAGTGTATTAGTAGAAACAAAGAAGTTACATAATTTTGAAATTAAAAAAAAGAAAAAATTGAATTAAAAACCTGTTGGAATATAATTATATAAAATCGATAAAATGACAAAAATGTTCATTTGAGAAATTTTAAATTTCAAAAAGGAAACTTTTCTATCATTCATCTCTTCTTCCTTCTTCTTCCTATCCCTTTTTTTTTTACACTTATCGCTTTTCATTGAATTTCTTACAAAATTTACATTTATCGTTTCATTTTACATTTATAAAACGAAGAAAGAAAGAAATATGCACACACAGAGGAAAGAAAGAGAGAGAGAGAGAGAGAAAAGTTATTTTTATTCAAACTTTGTTTACTGATGTGATGTGTGCAAAATGCCATCTCCTGGTAGAAAGAATGATAATATTGATGATTTGGTATTGTGTTGGAACACTAAATGACTGTATCGATGATAGCAGAATGAATGATAATTTACATAGTTGTAGCTGTTCCCTACAGCTAACCTTTGGCTTATTATAAATGCTAAAAATAATATAAAAGAAATCAAATAAAAAAAAAAAAAGAAATAGAAAAAGAACGAGAAAGAGAGAGAGAAAAGAGTAATGCAAAAAAAAAAACAAACAAACAAACAAAAAATAAAAAACAATAAAAGAAATGAATTGATTTCAAAAAAAAAAACAAACAAACAAACAAACAAACAAAAAATAAAAAGCAATAAAAGAAATGAATTGATTTTTCATAATATCTTATAATAGATATATTTGAATTCATATAAATGTAAATGATAACGGTATATAATATATGAATCAATAATATTCAAAAAAGAAAAAGATGATAATTCAAATATGAAATGATAATAAACATTTATATGAAATTTTTTACTTAATTCATATTTTTTATTTAATTTAATTTCACTAATTCTATTTCTTAATTCGTTTTTTTACGATTTTTTTCTTTCTAATTTTAAGCGTTAATTATCACATCTTTCTTTTTTTAAATCTTTCAATTAGATTGATTATTATTTCAAATGTCTGAAAATTCTTTTTTCTTTCTTTGTTAAAGCATAAGGAAAAAAAAAAAAAGGAAAAAACAGGAAATTTTTATGGTGCTTATCGAAATAGCTTTTTTCTTTTGTCCTCTTTCTTTCCCTTTTCTTTTCCTTTTTTTCTTTCTTTTTTTTCTTTTTTTTTTTGTTTACTTTTGATAGAAAATTTTCGGAAGCAAATATATCGTAATTTGTAGTTGGATCATTTGCTTCAACACAATAAAATGAATACATTAGAAAGGGTTCAATAAAGCTTTTCAAGAAAAAAAAAAAAGAAAAAACGAATATCAAAAAAGAAAAACAAAAAAAAAAAAAACTTTTCTCTTTTTTTCCCATAAAATGTTCATCGACAAATTATTTGAGGAACATTGATTGATTGATGAGGAATGATCCAAGAAGCATTCGAAGAATTAATAGTTGAAAAAAAAAAGAGAAAAAAAGAAAAAGCAATCAACATTTTAACCACTAATTTCATGCCATAACAGTGGAACAAATGTTAATGTCACCTCAACGAATAGTAAGTATAAAACTTTTTTCTTTCTTTTTTTTTTTTGTGTGTGTGTGTGTGCTAAAATAACTAATAAAAAACAAAAGAGAAAAAAAAGAAACAAAGAAAATTCGTAGCTTTTGCTTAGTATTTTCTCCTTTTTTTTCTTTCTTTTTGATAAAAATTTTTACCAAATTTATCTCTTTCTTTATTTAAAACGAATTTTTTAATTGTCAATATAATAAAAAGAATTGTGATGAATTACAAAAATTTTTATTCATCTGACTGATAATATCATTAACAAACTTTGTCCTTATAAATAATTGACAATATGATATTATTATTAAAGTAATAACTATTCATGCGACAAATTAACTGACCATTGAAATTAACGTTTCATTCAAAGTTTGATAATTTAGAGAAATAGAAGATGATGATGATGATGTGAAATGGAGGGGTGCTATTGCGCCGATTAAACTATTTCTCTCTTAAATTCTTTAAATATTACATAAGGATAGCTTCGTGTTGCTTTATTGATCGACAAATTTCCAGCCTGATTTTCCAACCTTTCATTATAATAATTAACCATTTAGGGAAATAAATCAATAAGCAGGTAAATAATCAATTAGTTGAGAAGCACATTTGGGATAAATGCTGTTGAAAAAAATATATGAGATAAACTTTAAAAAGATTGAAAGAGAAGAATGAAGGAAACGGTGGAGGAATTATCTTTATTTTAGTTTTTTTTTTTTTTTTTTTCTGAAAAATTTTATCTAAAGAAATATATTTTTTTTAATTTAATGGCACTTAAGTTTGTATTTATGTCTAATGAAGAATTGATTATTCTGATCACTTTTATGGAAAACAATTTGATCAAATTATCTACTGAAATTTATAAAATTTTCAGTAAATAAAGTGTGAAACATCGAGAATTAAATCATTAGATCCTAATGGATAGCTGTATTAACAGCACTAGCATAGTTATAATGAATAATTTAACGTGTTGTTTTAATTATTATTAAAAAAAAAATCCATCATTAAAAAAACTATTATGTCATAACTGTTCTTATCATTACTTTTATTTTGAGTGAGTTTTTTTTTTCCCTTTTTTTTTTAGAAATAGAATAAGGAGAAGAAAAAAAAGAAAAACTCTTTCGCTCATTTCATTCTATTTCGGTATTTTTTCCTTCTTTTCCTTCAAAATAACAATTTTTCATGAGATTTAACAGGTTATATGCATGACTAGTTCTGATCGTATACAATTCATTCAAAAGTTTATTCAGCAATATATGACTATATTAAAATTTATTCCTAAATTTAAGTTAAAAATAATAGTTTAAGTAGCCATTAATTCTGAAATACTTAAAATTAATAAGATAAAAATTTTACACTCTTAACATTCTTACCCTATTATTATTCATTCATCATTTTCATTTCATTTTCAACTTTTATATCCATTTTTCTGACCAAATATTCAATACATTCGTCTTCCTGATTCGCTGATTCTTTTTTCTTTTTTTTTTTTTTTTTTTTTTTTTTTTTTTTTAAATAAATATAAAAATTTTATAATAGACATTGAAATGATATTGAATGCTGATAAGGACAGGAATGTTTTGATATCTTTAATCATTGATGTGTTATGATATGAAATGAAGAAAGGTATATAGAGAGAAGGAGAATGATGCCACGATAAGAGGAGCAATGTCCACTACAGCATAATTGAATTCCGCCTGTTTGAAAAATTGTAAATCACATACCCTACAGCAAACAGCAATAATTATCCATCAATAGCAGTGTAATCATCATTGTATCAACCTGTCCTGTCACTGATAACCTTTCACTTACGAATAACCTTTCACCCACTCCAATCACCATTATTAATTCAATAATTGTCAAATCAAACAAATGATCATTATCCTTATGTTCATTCATTTCATTTGCCATTTATAATAATTTATACTAAATATAATTTTCATAGCATTAAAATAATATCTTATGGAATGTTACACAATTCAAAAAGTCCTTCATTTTCTTTTTCAAATCTAAAAAAATCTTTCTCAATTTAAATTAATTAATAATGATAATAATAATTTAATAATAATAATAATAAAAATAATAATAAAATTTTTACAACACGGTCTCTTATATGCAATTTCATCATGAAGGAAAAGACATACAACAATTAATGTGATATACTGAAACGGTATCAAACTGATAGCTTCTTGCTCATCAAATCATAAATAAGGAATTAAATTTTTGGATAAAATGTCAAAATTTAAAGTGTTAACAGTTAGTGATAAGAATAGAAATCATTTAATCAGAACCTTAAAGAAAATCAAGAAGAAAAAAGAAATCATAATGCTGTCCTTATCACAAAATTTAGTTCCCAAAATAAAAGCATATTAGAAACAAAAGCTGCTGAGAGAGGAAAATTTATAATTTACATAAATTTTACCTATTTCTAAAATTAGTCTTCTCCGTTCTCTAACCGTATTGAAAACTGATCTAACAAAAAATATTTTATGTAAGCTTATACTTACAAATTCGTTTTATTTCACTAACTAATAAAAATTTAATTTTTTTACCATTAAAATTTGACTATTTCATCTTTTTTCCTCTCTCTCTCATTGTTTTTTTCTCTCTCGCATCAAACATTAAAACTGTGGAGAACAAAAGGAAAAAAGAGAAAAGTTCATCTCCTTTTTTTTTTTTAAATGATCAAATAAATTCATATTGTTGACTATGTGAAAGAGATAGAGAGAGAGAGGGAGAGAGAAAGAGAGAGGGAGAGATAGAGAAGCTGCTATACTTACCATTTTGTATTTAGTATTACTGCTAGTAGTAGTAGTAGTAATTAGTAACAGTAGTAGTAGAAGTGAGAATTAGAAGAGAAAAAAAGAAATTCTTTGCCATAAGAAAAAGGTAACAACTCCATTACGCCAAACAAGAAAATGACACGAATTTAATTCCTGTTAAAATATTTTCAAATCTTTTGCATAGAGCAATTGAAATGATAGTTTGTTATGCGTATGTATGTGCGTGTATGTATGTGTGCATGTGTACGTGTGTATGTGTGTGTATGTGGATGCATGTATACATATGTATGCGTGTATGTGCATGTATATGTGCGTTTGTTTGTATGTGTCTTTGTTGTATGTATGTATGTGTATATGCGTGTGTGCATAAATTTCTATGAAATATGTGGACGACGCGACATAAATTTTCATAGTAGTCCTGCTTACAGACACATATAACTTGTCATTGTTGCATAGAGCGATTTGGACTCAATGACACATCGCGTGATTTGTGGTAGTTGGGTGATGGGGTTGGGGGAGAAAAGAGGCAAAATTTTCTAATGTTAATTTTTTCCTGCAATTTCGAGTTGACATTAAGGTTAAGCTTTTTTATTATTTAGTACTGTTATCAGTTGTCTTTTATCATTCATATTTTTCATTTCATTTAATTTGAAAAACAATTGGAATAGGTTGACAAAAGGAAAAGGATGTATCATGCCTGAAAATAAAATTTTTAAAAATTAATTTCCAGGATCATCTATGACGTATGGATATTGAGCATTATGTGTTGATTACATTTGTAGCTATTGCTAGCGTACTGATTTTGGTGCCATCGTTAAAGCCAATTTTTAAAATATCCTTACTACTGATTACACTAACACTTATGGCCCAAGTATTGCGACGTGTGTTTGGCCTTCCATCTAATGTTCCTGCCGTATGTTGTTGACGATGTGTTGTAAAAATTAAGACAATTAGGAATTGAAATTTGAAGAATTAATAGGAATTTTTTTCATCTGTCTTGCTCTGTCAAAGAATTATGATCCATAGTTTTGGTTAATTCATTTTGATTAATTCCTGGTAGTGCAAGTGATTTAAGTAACTTTGAAGTCTGTTCAGAACTTAATGGAGGTTTTATCATGCAACACGACACCTTATTTTCAGGCTAGCGAATTCTTCAAAGGTTTTCGTGTTGGTGGACATCGAGGTGCACCGAAAGCTGCTCCTGAAAATACGATTGAATCGTTTGAAAAGGTTCAATCACCATTTTTTTTTTCATAATTACCATAATTTTGTTACTTTCAGACATTTACCATTTTCCTTTTTTCTCTGCTCCTATGGTCCTTCAGTTTTCTAATAAGTAATATTTCAGGCAAAATTATCAGGTGTGGATTTGGTAGAATTTGATTTAACGTTAACAAAGAATGGCATTGTGGTGATCATGCATGATGATGATCTAATGAGGACATGTGGTGAACCAGGATTGATTGCATCCTTTACTTTAGAAGAATTGGGAAACAAAAATGCCGGGAAGACGTTCCAATCATTAGGGTAAGTTTAAATCATATGTCGCTTTGTCGCCCATGTTTTGATAGATTTTGTGTTTTTGTTTGTCTC
Organism: Wuchereria bancrofti; assembly: GCA_005281725.1. Taxonomy (NCBI): domain Eukaryota; kingdom Metazoa; phylum Nematoda; class Chromadorea; order Rhabditida; family Onchocercidae; genus Wuchereria; species Wuchereria bancrofti. Next base: position 866,883 of record SSBO01000014.1, on the reverse strand, counting down.
GTTAGAGAAGATATTTGTTATTTGTTTTGTTTCTTGCTGCTGATGAATGCTTTTCACATCCAGTCATGCATGCTAACTTGAAGAAAAAGTATTAATTTGAAGCAATTTAGAAAGTCAGTTAAGAATTCATTCCCAACACCATCAGTTCAACAAGCAGGTAGACTGGTTTTGCTGTTGGTGGGCACAGTCGTACTCGATGTTTAAGTGCTATACTGACGGAACAGATTGTACTGATAGTAAGTGGTATTACTTACGGAGTAATCCTGTCGGATTTTTGCCTGGCAAACATGAGAAGGTTATCGTTGTGTTTCGCGCAAGTCTGTTTCAACATTTCGTTAAAAAGTTGACAGAAATCATAATGCTTGGTGGGTTGATTTGACTTCTTTCGTACTTCTTTTTTATTCCTTTCTACTTCTTTTATGCATGATTTTTTGCAGTGCATTTGATAACCAAACGACTTCGAAAGTTTATCATATACCAACTCTGGAGGCCACCGTGAAATATTGCCGAGAAAACAACTTAAAAATGCTATTCGATGTGAAAGATAGCAGTCCCGAGGTAACTTGCTTACTGAAATATAAAATAACCGTCTTTTAACATAAAATGATACAGTTTAATGTTCGGATACGTTGGTTTTTGTGATTACTGATCTAATAACTACAATTTGTTATTTGCTTAGTTTCAAGCACTTAAAAAGTTTAAAAATCGATCACAGTAATTCAGAATGTATTTCGTATAAATTTCATATGAACAGTTAATTTCAGATGGTTTCTCAAATAGTATCAGTAATATCATCGAATAATTTGTATGGTGATGTGATCGTTTCTTCGTTTTTTCCTTGGGTTCCATATGCTATCAAGAAAATTGATCCCAATATATTAACTGGTGGGTTTTGTTAACTATTTAAATGATTTGAAAAGATCTTGCTTCTGTAGGAACATGTATGATGAGTAAGTAAGTATTCTGTTCGCTGTGTTTTATCCTAATGATTGCTGAAATAAGTTATAATTATTAGTTTAACGACGGACTCGTATTTTTATCCAAAATGTTATCGTATAATGGCATCTTTTACAGCTTATATTTAGGCGTTACATGGCGTCCATATTTTGCAACATATAAAGATTTGGAATGTTGCATTCCACGATTTTCTGGACTGAAGCATTTTTTGGCATTGCTATTAGATTATATCAACATGAAACTATTGGACAGTTTTCTGCCGCAATTCCTGGGAGTTGAAATGCTGCTCCTTTATGAGAAAGAAATATCTAGGTATGGTGTGCAAATGTTTAACTAGCTAATGAAAACTTTTATTTGCCTCTTACATTCAAATTTTGCAATTTTTGGTTGAATGACATCCACTTTAAGATTTATCTTACGAATAAAGTTTTTCTCTTTTCTCAAACTTTTCGAAATAAATAGAAATCCGTACAATTGTAGTGGGCTGGTAGATAGGATGAAGAACTTGGACATTCAGGTGGTTGCATGGACGGTTAATGATCCTCGTCAAATGCTTTATTTGATCGATACATTGCAAGTATGCATTTCTAGATTTTTGCTCATCAGTATTGACTTCATTGTGTGGTCCGAAAGACTCAAACGATTTGGTTTATTCTACTCAACCTTGGAAATTCTAAAACTGCATCATTATAAGTCTAGAATAAGTCATTTTCAGGTTCCTTTTCTAACAGATCTACCTCATGTATATAAAGATTTAAAAACTATACGAATGGAAATGCAGAGCAAGGTTGGAATCAAGAACTAAATCGTTCTACACACTTCATAGAAAAACAGTTGTTAAATTAAGGATAAGTTTTTTTTTTCATGTCTTTATTTCATTTTTTAGACATTTGTGTTACATGGTCGGTTTTCTGAGAAAGTAGGTTGTTTTTTATCTCCTTAGATATGTGGTTTTTTTTTTTTTCATTTCAGGGTATTAGGATTTCTTATGGTAATTCATCTTTTTTCAAATAGAAGACATTTGTAATATATGATATTATTGCATCATTCTCAGAAGTTTGATATATTTGAAATTTCTATATAAGTTTATAATTTCTATATATGAATTCATATTCTGGTGCAAGAATTGTGACATTATTTTCTCTTTGGTTGTGGTTTCGTGGTCTCTCCAGTTTGATTAGTAAATAAGAAGTTTCTGCTACCTTACAAATTCATAATTATAAATTTCAAGAAAAAGTAAATAAAGTTTGAAATGTTTCGTTGAAGGATCTGCAGCTTCAATGCAAAATGGCATTACTTACATTCATTTACAGTTACTAATTTCAACTGCTAGGAATGTTTTCCAATTTTTTACAAATTGTCGGTAGGGGAGATATAAATATGTAGTGTTTATTGCTGAAAAAAAAAAAGGAATAAATGCGCTAAACTAGATTTCACTGTCTTAATTTGTGGTCCTGCAACATGCGTTGTCTATAGTGGACAGATTAAACGAAATGGCTCAAGCGTCGTAGCGTCATGGTTTTCTTCTAAGTTTTCAGTTTTAAATAGTATCCAATCAGGAAATATACGAAAGGAAGGAATAATATTTAGCACGATAAAAATAAGATGAAAGAAATATGGGTTGAGAAATATGATAATTCAAATAAAAATGATACGATAAATTATGTAAAATACGTCAAGGAATACCAAGGTGAAATGGTGTCGAGCGTTAATGTTAAGAATAAAAGTCGCAATCTTTGAAATGTCTGAAGCTACAAGTTTTGTTTAATTGAATGTTCGAAAATTTCAAATCTGAAAGAGTAATTCTCTTATTGGATCCGGTGAGCCTTTCCATTAAGAGATTAGCTCTTCTATCAATCTATACCAGTTAATGCCAGAAGATCCAGAATAACGGGTCAGCTTCTGTGAAATTTGCTAATGTATTAAGTCTGGATTTCACAGAGATCCTTCATACCTTCTCTGTTTAATTTCTTCAACAAAAAGTTGATTCTATAAGGAAACAACATTTTGTCATTGTAACTTCCATTAATTACATTGATGATTCTTCATTCAGCAGCTTTCTCTGGTGATCATCATGCAGCGTTAGTAGTCCAACATGGGTGGACCAATAGGGATCATTTTTAAAATCAATTTAAACTGACTTAAAATCAATCCTCATGTCAATTTCGATATGTTTATCGCATAATTCGGCCTATTTTTACTTGAATTTAACAACACCAATATTTTTATTCCAATTTTCTCATAAATCTTTTAAGAATTAATAGTGAATGACATCGTTAAGTTGAAATAAAATTTTTTTAAAAAAATAAAAATTACAAATGATATATTATCGTGCAACAATATTGAAACCTAAAATATAAATAAGAAAAAAAAAAACAAGAACTGCACCTCCATCATTATAACCAATAATAATAACAACAACAACAACATGGATGGATATCTATATGATTGAAACAGAGATTATTAATTGTTATTAGAAAGTTGAAATTTAAAAAATCACAATGTTTTACTATTTAAAAAAAGAAAAAGAAAAACATTCCTTCTCGTTATCATTGCAGTAAAATTGACTTCTCTATCACTCTTCATCACAACCTTCATCGATCTTTTGTCCTCGTGCTTTTTTGTTTATTTTGCTTTAAAAAAAAAAAAAAAAAAAAAAAAAAAAAAAAAAAAAAAAAAAAAAAAAAAAAAAAAAAAAAGAGGAAAAAAAATTGTAAAAAAAAATGAAAAGTGAAAAAAAAACAAGTCTTAAAA
>SSBO01000014.1:798562-844168 GCA_005281725.1 Wuchereria bancrofti | reverse complement strand
TTTCTANTATTGGTAATTAAAATTAGAAAAGCTCCTTTTTTCTTTTCCATTTCCTTTTACCTTTAATTTGTTAACGATGCAAATGAGTCATTTCATATATCGATAATATTATTTTATATATTATAATATATATAATATCGATTTCTTTTATAATGTCAATTGCATCAGAAATCAAAAATCGAGAAACAAATGAATTTTTGTTGCTTTATAATATTACAAATAATAAACATGTGTATTTGTCGACATTTAATTATTATAGCAGTAGGAAAATACATTTTATGATTGAGAAAGAATGAAAAGAGAGGACAGGAAAAGAAAAAAAGAAATTGATTAAAATTATTGCAACATATTTTATTACATCAACTTTTTTTTTTCATTTTTAGGAAGTATTTTTTTTTTTTTTTATTTCACCTCTCTTGCATCATTTTCAAGTTTATATACATTCTAAAATTTCAAGTTTATACATATATACATATATTCCAAACAAACAAGTTTATATATATTAAAAAAAAAAAAAAAATCAAACTATCAAATTTATTTTTAATTTCTAATTTATTTTGTTTATTAATTTTCTTGCAAATTTCTGCCTGGCTTTTTTCTTCGTTTTGTTTCCTTTTTTTTTTCTTTTCATATTATTAAAAGTGAGCATTTTTAGAGGAATGAATGAATGAATTAAATGAATATAATAGACAGATAAGATAGGAATTATTTGCTATAGATGTTATCATATCAAAGTTATTAGTTTGAAATTTTTGAAATTAAATTTTGTAGAAAAATTTTATTTACTCATTTTGTTTCTTCTCGTCTTTTATTTACCATTAAAATCTAGTAAAAGGAAAAGAATACTAAAAATGATTAAAGAATTTTTTTTTTCTCTTCTTCCTCGTTACATTTCGTATTTATATCTCTCATCATTTGCAAGTTTGTTTATTTAACAATTTTGTAATTTATTTATTTAAATTATATATATATTATAAATACAAGTATATTTGTCTCTTCCTTTTTTCTTTATACGATAAAGAAATAGGAAAAAAAAAGGAATAATTCTCTCTAAATTCTTTCTTCTTTCTCTTTCTATACATTTTATTTTATTTATAAACGGGCATAATTTTTTTTCTTTTTTTTTTTTCATACCAAAAAAAAAGAGATTTTTCCATCTAAAAAAATGAAAAAAATAAAAAAAAAAAAAAAAAAAAAACTATGTAATGATTGCGTTTTAGTCAAGCGAACATACAACGAGTGAGCCGTTTAATTTTGATTAAAATGTTAATTAGATATTTATCATTTTTTTCTTCCTTTGTCGAAGAGTAAAAGTGATAATAAAAGTCATATTTCTAAAGCTATTATATTATATTTTTGCCAATCGCCAGCATTCAATTTTTCTAACTTCTTTATTGCCTTCTGTCGATTTTTCCTTTTTTCTTTTTCTCCAAAAATTTCACTTTTTCATTTACAATTTATTTCATTCTGTTGCTAATATTTAATGAAGTTCATTGTTTAGTTGTGCTTTTTATTTTCAATTGCAACAGATCTTTGTCAAATGGATTAAATGAATGGGTATGTTTGATTCGGCAATAGCAAATTCGGCAAATGATATATGATGATATAGTACTTGTTTTAATCATTTATCCTCTTGATTTAAAATTTATAGTGATTTCAATTGTCAGATTATGCAATAGAATATTGTATTACTTTTAATTTATTTATATGAAATTTTATGAAATATTTTTTTCTCAATTTTTCACTAGTAAATTGATCAATATTATCAGATTAGGACGAAATTGTCCAGCTATAAGTGAAGCAATAATGATGATCGTATATCATCGATGACATTTTCCCACTTTTTTTTTTTCTTCTTGAATAATTTACAAATATACAAACTGTGTAAGAATTTACATTAAGATCAAAATAACTAAGCAAATATATTACTTAATGCTTCAATATATATATATATATATATATATATAAATATTGAATTGGAAATATTAAATAAAAGACGGAAGAATCGGATATTAACTAGCGATTACATTTATCTCTTTTAAGCCAAATGCTACTACCATCATCAGTAATTAAATTTATATATTAAGCATTATAAATATGCAAATGTGGTTTGAGAATAAATTAACAATCGTTGATTATTTGAGCTGAAATCGATAACAGTGCAACTGTCCATTCTTCTCGAAATTTATAATGATTTATTAATAAATAGAAACGACAAATAATTCACTCTTCCTTCATCTAATCATATATCAATAAGTTTCCGAAGCCCACACTTATTGTACCTTTTATATTAATTCCTTTTTGGTTGAGAATGCAAACAATTTTCAATTATACTTTAAATCAAATACGCTTTTAACCCACACCCCCTTTTTTGATGTCTTTCCATCTGTCTGCCTGTCTGTCTCTCTCTGTCTCTTTGTCTCTACCTCCTTTAAGTCCTCCTACTTGTCCATTTCCTCTTTTTGCTTCTTCTTATTAAGGAATATATTTCTTTCCTCTCTTCTCCACAAAGCCATTTTTCCATTTCTTTTTAATGAATAAATAAATAAATAAGTGTATGTATATATAATATTATTCCATTCCGTTTTTTTTTTTTTTTTTATTTTTTATTTTTGCTTAATATTTACATTTCACAATAAAATATATTTGCCATCTAAAATTTCAATTTTAATAAAATTGTTAAGTCTAACTTTTCTTTTTTGTTTATCAGTTTTATTTTTTTACACTAACGTTTTCATTTCAATTTAAATACAAAAAGAATTAGAGAAAGGGAGAGAGAGAGAGGGAAAAAAAAGAAAGAAATGAAAAGAAGAAGATAAAGAAGATGATGAGATTAGAGAAAACATTTAAAAAGATTTTCATTTCGCGGAACTTTTGTCAAGTTCATCGTAAAGTCCATTTGGTATAAAAGCCAAATTATCCGGATCATTTGGGCTTTTCAACACGATGTTGTCAATGTTATATCAAAATGTAATCTGTCATATATTAATCATAATCTCTCTTTTCCTACATCTTTTCTCTCTCTCTCTCTCCCTCTCTTTGTCTTTCTCTTTCCCTTTCTTTTCTTCTATAATTGCTTATTAATTTAAATCTTTATTTATCTAACAAAATTTCTTCCTTTAATTTATTTTAATAATTTTAAAATTTTACCATTATCGCTTAAATTTTATGACATTTGTAATAATAGTTTATCAATAAAAAATATTGTCATTGATAAATTATAAAATGATGCCTGTCATTTATTGATTCTCTTGTCACTAAATGTGACAAATCAATTTTCCCGAATAATGACTAGTGAGCGACCTTCTTTTCTCATTTCTAAAACATATCAATATTTTTGTAAATGTTCTTCATCAAATTTCTAAAACTTCATTACTGTTAAATGTAAAATTGAAATTTTTATGAGAAAAAAAAATATATATATATAACTTGAAATAGCATATTTTTTGTGAATATAACTTGAAATAACATATAATTTTCAATCTCTTTTTTTTTTCTTTTAACAAATTAATCTAACATGAATGTAACTTAAAATATCTCATAATTTTTAGTTTTTATTATAAATTTCTTCATTTTAATTTATTAAAAATTGATACCATATTTCTGTTATTTGATTTTTTTTAACATTATAAATCTATCAATTCTTTAAAAAAGAAAAAAAAAAATAATTTTTCAACAAACACCCATATCACAATGTCTAGTTAGCTATTTTATAAATTGAAAAAGAAACAAAAAAGAAAAAACAGATTTTTTTTTTTGCCCGACTAATTTAAAATATATTTGAAAATCCAAACGAAATATTATTGTTTTATCTTTTTTATTCTTCAGTTTAGTGTGTATGTGTGTGTGTGTGTGTGTGTGTGTGTGTGTGTGTGTGTGTGTGTGTGTGTGTGTGTGCGTGTGTGTGTGTGTGTATGTATATTTTGGTTAATCATTTCCTCTAAAGTGAGAAAAAAAAAAAGAAAATTCCTTTTATTTTTCCATTAAAGTACTCATTTTTAAGCGGAATTTTTGCATTATTTAAAAAAATTTTTTTCTTTTTTTCTTCTAATATTTACGCCATTTTTCATTTAGACAAAGAAAAGAAATTTTCGAATAAAATTTTTCCTTTCTGAATCAAACTTTCGTCTCACTAAAGTAATCCAAAGTATTAACAAAGGAAGAAAAAAAAAAAAAAAAACGAAGTTTTCCTTTTTTCAAATAAGCGAAATTTTTTAAAATGAAATAAGAGAAAAGGAAAAAAAAAACTAAGATTTTGCACTTATATTAAATGAATGTAGAATTTAGTTACTGCATAAGGAGGTAAATATATTGTGACAGGTAATTTTTTTTTTTTTTTTTTTTTTTTACTCGAAAATTTGACCCATTCTTTTTGGATAACGATAATTGATGTTCTTCTCTTCTGTTTCATCAGCATCAAATGTGAATATATGAATGGATCATTTTATTTAATGCTTGTGGGTTCTTTTTTTTTTTTTTTTTGTTTTAAATTCCATTCATAAAATGCATTTGGAAGTATTGGTTTTCCGGAAATTGTTAGATGAACTTTCAGAATTTTAGGTTTTAATAAAATTTTTTGAATGTTTACGTTTTATCATACATACATATTTATATGTATTTAGCGTCGTCAGATATAATACAAAATGTCAAAATATAAAGAATTATAATTAATGATATTTTTAGTTCTATAAAGTGAGAAAGCGTAAATTACGTAAAAACAATCATACGACAAAGTGCTACACAATAGCAGTATTATTTTATTCGTTTCATTAGTTGGAGCAATAAGTCAACAGAGATAGATCGACAACGATACAATAAAGCGTGATATTGATGGGTGAATTGAGTAATGGTGGCGGAATGATGATGATGAATGAGGATTGTTCCGGTGAGGATGTTACTCATTCATTACTAATTCAACAACGGAATGGATCACCGATGCAATCATGCTCGTTCGTTTAATTTTTAAATTTATTTATTTATCCTGTTGTTTAAAAAAAATTAAACAAATTATTTAAATTTGTCTATAGACTATATTTCAATCATTATTTTTTAAGACAATTAAAATTTTTGTTTTTTGCTTTTTTTTTTCTGTTTTCTTTTGAAGATATAATTTAAGATTTTTTTTAAAAAAAAAACTTCATCTAAGACATATTTCAACATATTTAGGGAATGTTAAAAAATTTGAATCCTCGTTTCTTTCGTATGACATGATTATTGTACTCTTTTTTTTTGTAATTTTTTTCCCTCCTATAACAATTTATAGACTTGTGAGAAAGACATTATTTTGAGATCAGAAATAATTGTATTTTTGAGCTATTTATTGCTAATTATTTCAATTTAAAACAAGTACTGTATCCAATCATATTAATTATACTTTCAGTAATAGTGCAACATTAATAAAATTAGGAAGTGTACTTGTTTAAAATTAAGGCAATTATTAAAAGCATTATAATAATAATAGAGGAGGGGAAGGCAAAAAATGTTAAAAATTTCATTTCTCGAATACTATACCAAATTTGATGGCGAAACTTCATAAATTAATACATTTGGTAAAAGTGGTAAGAAAGAGTAAGAGTTTTCCTTTTTATTTTTCTTGTAATAAATAATAGATTTTAATATTGTTATAATCAAAATCAATTTTTATTGATAAATCATTCTGCAACTACAATAAATTTATTTGCAGAGGGAATGAGGATGAACAAATGGATGATGAAGAAATGACAAAACGAAGCTTTAAAGGTCGATCAGGACAAGATAAGAAAAATAACCAAAGTCAAGATTTATTAAAACAACAAGTCAGCGATTTAGCTATACAAATGACATATCTCTCTCATCAGGTCAGGTCTATCTCTTCAATTATTTCAATTTTTTTTTTTTTTTTTTTGACTAGTTAGTGTAGACCAATTGTAACTTAAGAAAACATTGAGATTGAGGAATTGAATGAGTCATGTCATTGTACAACATTTTCATTAGCTAATTTCAGGTTACACTTTTATTGAATGCTCTTCATGTGCCATCTTGCCAATGCGGTATTTGCAAGCCATACTATCAAACTCAGGTCGAAATGTTCAAATTGTTAAAGGATGGTGCATCAATACAGTTATCACCTAATAAAGTTACTGATAATAATAAATCAACAAATGTGGCACAAAACGGTTTTATCGAAAAACGATCAATGAAAGCCGAGGTTACTTTCCTAATTTACATATATTTTTTTATCAAGCATGCTAGCTAACTCTTAATTATTTCTCTATTTGAGCAAAATGTTCATCATTATAATGCCTTTTTTTTTCTTCATTTTAGTGCGTTACCTAATTCACATTTTATGATTACAATTGATAAATAATTGAAGCTTATTCCGATTCTTACAAAATTTTCTACTTCCTATCATAATACATATTCGGATTCATAATCAGTTACAGGTACCCAAAACTTCACCACCATCATCAGTGGGTACAGTAACAGCAGGAAATATTCAAACAATCTCAAATGTGCCTTCAATGAATGATTGTGAGGCATTGCTATCACAAATTTTTACGCAAACCGGACTTCCACTTAATGGTGCTCAAGTTGCGGCAGCTGCAGCTGCTGCTACGGCGGGTTTACCTGCAGCATTTGGTCTTGCCGCTGCTGCAGCTGGAACGTCATTTACGAAACCACTGAATGGGAATCCTTCAAATAAAGGTAAAATTTTTTGTCTGATTTTAAGAGACCTTTATGTTAGCAAATTTCTAAATGCAAACAGGTCATTATTTATCTATTACGCTTTTTTGTTATGATTGTAAAGTGCAAGTGTATTCGATTGTTTATGGTATTGCTTTTCGTCGAGAACTGATGAGAAAGTTATCTGCCAGAAACAATCTTGGATCTTACATGAAAGACCTATCACATTAACTGTTTACCTTGCTTTATTTATTCTATCAATTATTGAACTGTTGATAGTTATTTATGTAAATTATGTTTGACAATTTTATGTTTAGCTCATCATAATGTAAACAGTAGCGGACGACGATCGAAATATTGTTCAGCAGAAGAGAAAAAAGCAGTTGCGGAATATGCGGAAGCGCATGGTCCCAGTGCAGCTGCTCGAAAATTTGGTATTCCTACTCCGGTTGCTGCCTATTATCATCGGAAAGAATATAAACTGAAACCATCTCGTAAATATTTAAAAATTCTTGCTAATTTCCACTTAATTCTACTTTTAGTACCAAGATAACTGATGATAAGTTTGGTATTAGTGCTATTTTTTTGTCGTGAAGAAAATAAGATTAATTTTTGAAAAAAAAAAATCTCTAAAACAGATTTTTTAATTAGATATTTGCAGCAGTTGCACTTGCACCGCAGATAATACCTTCATCGGTAAATGCTGCTTCCCCAGGTACAACCTCAGGTGATGACCTGGATAGTACGAATGGTGACTGTCAAAATGGCCCAGTTCCAAGTGCCGTGAAATTTTCCAATTCAAACGACACTTCTAAGGCAAGCATTTAATTTGAATTTCCAAAATTTAATCACTTTGTAATTCATTAATTATTTACACTACTTGTTGTGATTTCTTAATTCCCTACTTAATATTTATTGATTAGTACGCATGTTTTTGTTTTTTCTTACACTCAAGCTTAAGTTTCAGAATTTTTTTTTTTGAACATTTTTTACGTTATACACTTCTTGCAGAATTCCGAGCAAAACCCAAAGCCAAATCCGGCACACAGCACTGGCAGTCCGGGTTTTTTACGAGGACGTGGCCGAGGACGTCCGAAGTTAATTGGAGATGAACTTGACGCTGAATTAGTTGACTATATGGTTCAAGTAATTGTTACATCAATTTCTTCAGCTGATGACATGAATTCTCATCCTATTACAATTTTTAAATGAATTTTTGAAATCAGTGATTTTATTTCACGTAAGTGAAACTTATAGATTAAACAGTCCGATCCACGAGGACATCTAACCGCATCGCAAGCACTTGCAATAGCTCGGGCTTATATTATGGAAAAAGCTCCTGGTCTTCTCGAAGAGCATGGTGGTCAAATTAAGCTGAAACTAACTTGGGCTATGAAGTTAGTTGCTCGAATCAGTGAACGACAGAAGGAAATTGAATTTGGTTTACCAGCTGGAACTATTTCGAATATGACAAGTACATTTTGTTCGGGTTATAATTATGGTTCGTTATTATAGATACAATTTGAGACATCTGTTTAAAATTTTTTAAAAATTATTTCATCCATTATTGTTATTGTCATGCACAATTTCACAGTTAACACTTTAGGGACGATGTCAAATCCAAGTTTACCCGGTGGAAATTTTATGGCTGATGTGGTTGCCCAAAATCTTTTGAGTCAGCAAATGACACAGATTATGACTCAGGCAGTATCAGGTAACCATATCTATGAGCAAATGAAGCAGATCATGAGTCAGTCATTATTAGGTAATCATCTCTCTTATATGCTTAATTCCTTCATCTAAATTTGGAATCAAAATTATCTTCTTTTCCTAATTACTTATTCAATTGTTTTTTTTTTCTCCTTTTTAGGTTCAGCACCGGCATCAGCTACACCGCAGATTCTGAACATACGTGAATTAGAATTACCGAAACCTGATGATGGTGATTTGAAAGGTGAAATTGTTGATGCTGCTGAAAATGATACAAAAGATGAAGACGATATGGATGATACAGAACAGCAATTTGATACTGATATCGAAAATCAGGCTGGTAATGTTGGAAATCAAACAGGTCATAAGAAGACATCTGCTCAGCAATGTTTCATTCCATCTAATACCTTTTGAAATAGGACAGGATTTATGTATATTCTGTTTATAGGTAGCCAAGGTTATAGCTGAAAATACCTTGATTAGCTATATTATATAATGTTGGTCGGTCATCAAGATACGGAATGATATTTCAATGTTATAGTAAATGATTATTAAATTAGGATCTCGTTCCAAAATTTTACCGTACAAAAATTTCATATGTTTCTATCTGTTTTAGAATATAAAAGTGAAGAAAATTAAAAGGTCATGAAGACGTGATTTATACATACATATTATATATATATATTTTTTTGTTGTTCTAGGCGATTCAATAATTGGTTTTCCGTTACTGATGACTTAATAAAATGTGTTTTTTTTTTTCTTTTGTTGTTGTTGTTGTAAATATGGTTTTGAATGCAATCCACATGAAATAATTTTTCTCAAATGCAAATAGTACATTATAAAATTATTTAGTAAATTTTTTTTTTTTTTTTTATTTATAGTGACCTGAATCGTATGAAATTCGATTAAATATAAATTTTCAAATATAATTATTTTCAATCACTTTTCATTACTACCAATTTTCTGTGCAATATTCCCGTTGTTGCATCATCCTGGCCGTTTTCATAATAGTTTTTTCTTTTTTTTCATTCATACTCTCAATTTACAAAATAGCATTTTTCATTATTTTCACGTTTCGTTTCCTCTTTTATATATTTTAGCAAAGTTTATCAATCATTTAATGTTTCTTTTTTTTTACCATCTTCAATTTTTCAAAAGTGTTTTTCTTTTTTTTCATTTAAATCCTTTGTTTTTCTCGCATATACTCATTTATTGTGCCAGTTGTTTTTTTATTTCGTTCCTTTTTTTTTCATTAACAAATAGGCTCACTCTTTATTATTACTATTATTTTCATTTAATTTATTATTATTATTATTACTATTATTATTATTGTTATTATTATTATTATCTAATTTTGAAGTTTATGATTTATTTTTCATGGATTCAATTTTTGTTTTACGGACTTTTTTCTGCAAGATTTAATTGTATGCATTAGTGGGAAAATTAATAAAAGTAATGAAATCATCAAACAGAACGTTTTCATTTTCAGTTTATCATGGTTGTGTGCTATTGCATTTTTCTTTTTTTTCTTCTTCTGGTTCCACCTCCAGTTTAAAATTAAAAAACTGAATTTTTCACAAATTTTTTTATATTTTTTCAATTTATGTAATTTTCATCTATATGGGTTTCTCATGATTTCCTTTTTCTTTTCTCTTTTTGTCATGCTTATAAACGAAAATCCAATAATTCTTTTTTAGTCCTACAAGATTTTACCAGGCAAACGTTTAGGATATAATTGATATTAATTAACAAAATTAGATTTAATTTTCAAAATTATTGCAAAGATAATCATCATCGGATGGATGGAAGAAATCGAGATTATTATAAATTAAAAGAACCGTTTTTTTTTTTTGTCGGGCGTTTTTTTTTTTTTTTTTTTTATGAAAAAAAATTTTACAGTTTACAAAAGCAATAGTAGCACTAACAATAATAATTGAAGCAAGGAAGAAAAAAGTTACCAATTGAACACGTAGTATTGAAATTTAATTTTTTTTTCAAATTCATCTAATTTTTATCTTTCTTTTTCTGATCTTATTTCAAATTCACAACAGTAACTATACACTTTTGATGATGCCTTTGTTTCTCCCTGTCCATCTCTCTTTCTCCCTCTCTCTCTCTCTCTCTCTCTCTCTCTCTCCGTCACATTAACAGATAATTTTTCATCATTTATTTTTACTTTCTGCATATATTATTGTCTTCCAGCATATTGCAATTTTTCACTTTATCCTTTTTTTTTAACATAAAAATGCTTCTCTTTTTTTTTCTTTTCTTCATTATATTTCATCGTCGCTCCGTAATTTTTTTTTTCTTTTTTTAAATTTTTTTTCTCATTTTTTAGGCGGATATCAGAAGAACAAAAGTTTTTCTTTTGATATATTTCATTTTCCATTTTTGTTCTTCAAATTTTCAAATTTTCCGCCAAAAAATTTGTTTGTAAAAATTGAAAAATCGTTTCATACACCATTGAGCGAACCACTTTTATTTTTCTTATTAATTTGAACTTACTGAATTTTTTTGTAATTTTAAGGCTTGATAATTCAGCTATTTTAACATCTTCGTTTGGTTCGCTTCGCAACTGTCACTGATTTTTTTGACATGTCATTCTTGTCTATCGTTTTTCTCCTTTTTTTTTTCATTGCCTCTTTTGCTTTCAATTTTCAATTCTAATTGTTTTTGTTTCATTATTACTTTTGCCAATTATTATTATTACTCTTATTAATTATTTATTTTTATTCACTTATTTATTTGTTTATTATTATCGTTGTTATTATTATCATTATTAATTATCATTACTATTACTACCATCATTATTAATTATTATTATTCACAAAAAGTTTTATGAACATCTCAGATATATATAGCAGATATGCTTGTTTACAAAATCAATTTCAACTATGTTTTCTCCCAAATCTGTTCATTTTTGAAATTACTTCTAAAAAAAAAAAAAAACTGTTATTAATACTACATATTCATTATTTCTTCCTTCTTCTCTCCCTTTCTCTTCCCTCTCTCTCTCTCTCCCTCTTTCCTCACAGTTTCTTTTTCCTTGAATTATGATGTAGCTTGGGAATACCACATGTGAAATATAATTAACTTATTTCAAATATAGGAAAGGTTGCAAAAAAATTTCAGGATATAATTTAAAAGTTAGACCAAAGTTTATAATAAATAAAAGTAATACCGACATTTGCCGTAGTAAAGGAATACGATTATGACGTGATGCTGTTCTTTTTCAGAATCAAAATTTCACGGATAATATTCAGGAAAAAAAATGTGAAATCATTTAATCATTCGAAATTTCTAAATGAATTAAAATCATAAACTTGTAAAGCCTAAAATGTATAACATGAGAAAAAAAAAGCATCAGTGTAATTAACTAATTAATTAATTAATCAATTCACTATCGTTTTTTTTTCTTTTTCGATGCTGTGCTGCTTTTAGCAAAATGTGAGGTTTTTATCGATCTTCAATAGACCAAATAATTCGATTTAAATTACTATTACTAATGCTATTCTCATAATTGATTAGATAATGTAATAAATAAGAAGACAACATTTAAATGATGAATTTACTGCAATGACGAGTAACTAGTAATGGGAAGAGGGAACTTTTTCAAAATAGCAGAATAAATTATTTTATAATTGAAGATAGTTTCTCAAACAATAAATTTTTACAGTTTGTAATATTCTAACAATAAAAGTTTATTTCTTAAAAATTTTAATGAGTTTTAATTTTGCATGCAAATGAAAAATTCTGCCGTATTACATCGAATACATCGTGTGAACAATGAAATACAAAGTATTAGACAGTGAGAAAATCATAAAATTGAATCCAACAAAGGCGCTAAAAAAAAAAAAGGATCCTTCAAAAAAAAAAAAAAATTTAATAATACTCAAGAAAAATGTTATCTGTTTTGTATTGAGTTTACTTTATTTTATTCCGATATTCAAGACAAAAAAAGAAAAAAGTGATAATATTGGAGAAAAAAAAGTACTGATATGTTAAGGTATTGAGATGTTCATGTCAACAAATTATTTATATATAATTTTGATCGAAGCAATAATTTTCCATTTTGAAATCTTTCAAAATTTGAGAAAGCTTCATTTACCAGTATCATAAAAATAATTTTGCACCTGCGAATTTCTTCCACTGTCTGATAATATTTACAGTTTTAACTGAATTCTCAATTCAAGAATTAAATTATGATAATAATGCTTAAATTTTTGAAAGCAATTATAATTGTTCTTTTCTGACCAAGCATATCAAAAATATCATTTATAGTGTTTTTCTTTTTCTTTTTTCTTTCTGTTAGAAAAAATTTAAAAGAAAGAAAGATTTAAATAATTCTGAAACAAGTTCTTTTTTTTGTCATATCCTTATTAATTAATATTAAGTTCATATGAGACCAATTATTAAATTCTTTAATAAACTTTGAATTACAAATAATTTTTCATTAAACAACTTGAATAACGAAATATAGCAAAAGATTTGTTGAAAATTGCAATAATTTGAAAAATTTTGATCTATGCCTATTGTTTAATTAATTTCGATTTTGTTAATTACTTAATAATACCTCTCCTCTAAAAACTTCTATAATAAATAGCATAATTAATAAAATATATTTTTACCTGATATTTTTATCTGATTTTAATTAGAAAATTTTCATAAAAATTAAAATGAATAGCAGCTGTAAGTTCTTTTCAATTCTCAACTTTTGATACTTCAAGCATAACAATTCATTGAAGTATAGAAGAACTAGCATTAGTCTGTTATTTTGTATTTTTTTTTTTAAACCTGTTTAATTACCTTTTTAAGTCTATTTAATTTATGAGGAAAATTTTAAGCTTTAATAAATGTATGTGTCAGTTGCGTATCTTTCCAAGGCATCAAATTAATTGAAAATATTGATATTTCAATTAAATTAATTGAAAGCTGCCAAAAATATGTATTTCCAGTTTCAATCACATATATATATAGCGCTTTTATTACCGAATAGTATCGAAAGCAGAAGTTATTATTAGCATTTTATTTCTATTATCATTTAATTACAAAAAATATGAACAAAATTTTTAAAAACTTATCCGATATTTGTAATTCATTCGACTTCATTCAATTTTCATTTTATTTTCTTCCGATATAATCATTCGATTTCCTCAATTTTATTGTCTTTTTCCTGCATTGAAATACATTTTCTAATTATTGAGCGAGGAAATCTGTCAAGCAATAATAAATCATGAAATAATCATAAGCATTATACCAATGGCATATATTATCATTCTTTCATAAATTAAAGCGTAAAATTTAGCTTTCAAGATTCTCAGAATCATTTCAATTTCATAAACATATGAAATTTTGAAAGTGATCCTAACTTGTGAGTCATAAAAATGAATTATTCAAATTTCGTTCAAATAAAAAGCTAATGGTATTTTTCTATTAGCATAGAAAATACTAGATGAAAATGAAGCACTTATTTAAATTTGTAAACAAATATATAATACACATTCCCCCGAGATGTTAAACGAGGAATGCTATCAATCTGTTTTGATGTTAACTACCAAATGAAGATCAGTAACGATTGTTATAATTTGATGAATTCATTTGATTCCATCATGAATGCAAGCATCTATAATTTAATTGATTTAATTAACCAATGATAATATTTCGTAATTATTTTATCCATCTCATTATTTTAATTTCAAATATGAGTCGTTTTTATTCCTGAATTTAAAATGGCTTTCCTTTATTTAAAAAAAGAAAAAAAAGAACCACTGAATTACCTTGAAAAATGTAAATTTTACGTTAATTTATCTAATTTACGATCAATTAATTTATTTGAATTCGCTAAGTTTAACTTTCTTTATCTTTAATCATTTACAAAAGAAACAAATTAATTAAATCAAATTTTCTATTCCATTTCTTTTTCGGTTTTTAAATATGAATTTGAGAATAACAAATCATTCGAAAAACCGATTCCAATTTATAATGTTGCAAATTTATTGGTTATTTTCAATGACATTTTTACCTGTATGAGTGATCAAATTATTTCGTTTTTCTTACAAGTTTGTTGAAATCTTTGATTATGCCGCATATGATGCAATGGTATGTACCAATGCTGCTAAATGCACTATAATCCGATACAACAAAATCATATCATATCATATCATATCAGCCTTTCACTGCAAAAGCAAAGAGAAATTAATGGTTTAAAGAATGTAACATTTGCAACAAATGTCTGTTTGATCGATGAAATCATATAATTCGTTACAAACTGAAAAGTACGATGAAATGAATTGGCAATAAGTTTCGTTATTTTCCTCTGTTTCCTCGTATATATGTAAATATTATCGCATTTTAACGTTGTTTAATTATCTAAAAAGAAAATTCTTTTTTTTTTTTTTTTCTTTTATGTCAATAAAATAAATAATAAAAATGTGCTTTTTTTTGTTTTTCGAAATTTTTTCCAACACAAAATAGTATTAGCTTTTATTTATCATTATTATTTTGAATTAATTAGCCGATTAGTGCAAAAAATACTAAAGTAGAAAAAAGAAAAACGGAAAAACGAAAAGTAAAAGATTGCTGCAATATTAATGTTGAATCAATTTGAATCTCAGCGGACTTATGATCAAATTGATATTGAATATGATAATAACTTGCACTTATTTACAAACATATCATTTTTTCGTTTATTTTACTCTTATTTTTTTTGAAACTTTAGTAAAACCTTATTTAAAATAATAACAATAATAATTAATAATAATAACAACAACAACAATAATAATAATAATGATTATGGAGAAGAAAAGAGACGAATATTATTTAATAAAAAGAGAACTGATTAGTTCTTTTTCATTTTTTCCTTGTAATTTATTTTTCCTAACCCTATTTTTTTCTTTTTCCATAGAATCTATAATATGCTAAATATAAGTTAATAAATTAGTGCACTTATAAATACATAAAATTAGGGCAAAAATATTTGCAATTTTGAGCTATGAATTTGAAATTATCATAACTTTATGTAAAAATATTTTAACTTCAATCAGTCATGCAGCAATAGCAATCAATAAAATTGTCAGCAAGGGAAAAGAAAAATTAAGTTCTCTAAATTGCCAAATTCGGAATTTAATAATTTTTTTTTTTCTTCTATTTTGCTGGTTCTGGAATAAGTGTGATGAAAATTCATTTAATTTTTGAAGTATTAAATTTATATTGAGCAAATGTTGCTTGTCGCAAAAATTGCGTTAGAATCTTTTCTAATTAATCAGTATTTTCTGATGGCATTGAATTGCACATTAGAATTCAAGAAACTATTGCAATAGGATCATGAAAGAATTAAATAATTATAGTCTTTGTCCCTTTTCTCTACAAATTTAAATCTGAGAAGTGTTTTTCGAGTTTCATTTTCTGCGAAGTCATTGAAATGATATCATTATTTTCGATCCAGAAATTATTCGTTGCATGAAATTGATGCAAACATAACAGTTAAAAATGATAATTTATTAAATTATACATGAGACAATCATTCATTAAAATTTTCACTTTTTTCAATTTGTTTCAAATATCAAACTATTATAATTTGGCTAATCCATAAATTCTTAACTATTTTGCATATTTTAGTCATTGTCAGCTTCCAATGAGTAATCGTTACTTTTTTAATTCTCAACGTTCTTTCATCATTAACGATTCTTGCTTGTGCTATATGAATGCTTTAGTACTGCTAGTTGCTTTTAAATTTAGCTAATAAAAAATCATTGCAAATTTGCTCTCTTTTTCCGAAGCTTAAAAAAAAAAATTATTGCATAAATAGCAATAAAAAATAAATAAATGAATAAAATAAAATAAAATAAAATGAAAGAAATTCGGGCTAAAATATTATATAATGAATCCATATTTATTTATAAAGCAAAAACGAAAACATTAAGTTTCAAATCAATTCCTAAAAATTTCAAAAATTTTTAAGGATTAAAATCAATAAATACTTTAGCTAACCATATGAAATGAATGCAGTTTTATAAGCACAGGGAAAAAGTTTTCTAATCAAACAAATTCATCATATTTCACATTAATTCAATTCAGACTCAAATAACAAATATAAAAATAGCCATACTGGTTGTTTATGGTTAATTTTTTCCTCCTTCATTTTCATAAAATTACAATAATTTATCTATAATATTACAATTTCCAATCTATCAGTCAAAAATACTATTCTTTTTAATACTTATAATTATTTATTAATGAAAAAAAAAAAGAACCTTAAATTAATTAAAAAAAAAAGTGGTTTCTCATCCATTTCTTTTCTATTTGTCATAAAATGAACCACAAAATGACCAGTCCATCAGTTCTTCATTATTATAAATTATTATTAACATAAATGATCCAAATTTTGATAAATATTCAAATATACAGAAAAAAAAAATACTTGTAATGCAAATTATATATAAGTGCATGTACGTGTATGATAAATGCATGCGTATGCCATGTGTGTGTGTGCATGCATGGATGCATGCATGCATGTATGTATATGTATTATTAGTTTTTTTTTCATATATTTCAAATTGAAGCATAATAAGGTAACGCTTAATTAATCTCTTCGCTAATGCACTTATATTTCTATGATAGCATACGTTCCGCAAAATACGAAAAAAAAAAATTAGCGATCATAGCGATGTTGAATGAAAAAAAAAAAAAAAAAAGATTGTTGCCTTTTAATAATTAATGCTTTTAAAACTTTAAGGAAGAATTAAACATTTCAAAATTACAGCATAAAATTACTTATTAATTTAATTATTTGCAAATAGATTTATCTTTTAGCTAGCTGGAAAATCTTGATAAAAGTGAAATATTTACAAATTTAATCTTTCCATTGTGACTTAATTTTCCGTCAAAAATTCAACTCTTATTCTAATACTTTAAAAAAAATGGTAGATTTTTATCCCACAATACTATCACTTCACTTTTATACATTATTAGAAATTAAATTTATACATATATTCTATATAAAATAAACATATTAATTTATACAGAAATTTTATATGTTCATTTTTCTTGGAAATTAAATGAAAAAAAAAATTAAAAAAATTTTTGATTGATTGTAAATACTATTACTTTTCAATGGCATGTAAATTTTTGATAATTACTTCCAAAAAAACTAGAGTAAAAAAAAGAATCAAAACTTCACATAAATAATTATAACTTATGTCATAGACAATTAATTAATAACGTAAATAGTTGACAAAATAGCATAACTTCATATGTCGTCCACAATTTACGGATCACAAAATATGTTTTTTTTTGTTTTTTTTTTTTTGCTCTTTCAAATATTTCAAATATTCCTAAAATAAATGATAAATTTCTTTTTTTTTTTTTCTAAAAATGAAATTATTTATTTGCTTGTTTATTTTCATTGACAATTATAGAAAAATATTGCTTATATTTTCAGTTATTATAAACTGATAATAAAAAAATAAAGCATTATTAATGCTTCAAAATATTTCATGCTTCTGTAGAAAAATAAAGCATAAAAATTTGCTTGGCTGGTTTTCATTGTTTTATTTGTTCGAATGTAATTATTTTGGGTTAAACAATTGTTTAAAATTATTTCACTAATAATGAAAATACAGGTTATTCAGTTGAAATAACAGATGGCATTTTTTTTTTTCGTATTTGCTTATTTAACCGTGGATTTCAATATTTTAAGATTGTTTTATTAGTTGGTAATGCAAAAGAATAAATTATTAATCAAGTAAATAAATAAATACAAAATAAATACTAATACTCATACTAATACTAATAATAATAATAATCAGTATTAATAATAATAATAGTAATGACAATAATAATATGAATAATAATGATAATAATATTAATAGTAGTAATAGTGATAATAATACTTATATTAATATCAATAATAATATTACTGAAATAATAACTCTGTTATCTTTTAAAGAAAGTTTAATGTTCATTAAAAGCTCTAGCAATGGATATTGTTTGTGTTTCCTTAGATAATTTTATACATACATAATTTTTTTTATTTATTTATCCAAGCCATGATGATTGGATTCTCGAAGTAATGATTAGATTGCCTATTTTCGAGAAGTTGGCGTGTTTTATTCGCTCTACCTTTTTTTTTTTTTTTTTTCAAACCATTTCTATTTTTTTTTCTTTTTGCTCTGTTCCTCCTTTTTTCTACTTTTCTCGCTTCCCCGCTTCTTATATTATTAAGTTTAATTAATTATTTATTTATTTCTTCCTGCGATATACATCGAAATTAATTTTTTAATTAATTTACACATTTTAATTGTTGAATATTGAAGGAATGAAAGTAATATTTAACTTAATCGTGTTTTATATTTATATATGCAGATCTATTAAAATACATCTAAAATTTCACTGAGAATTATTTTATAACTCATCGTGAAATTTCTTATTAAAGAAAAGAAATCAAAAAATTAGTTTTTCAGCCATATCATATTAGCATGAACTATGATAATTTTTGGCGATAATTTTGTATCAAATCGATTTTTTTTTCTTTTAAATTTTAAAATTCAAACAAGAAATGAATGGTCAGAGTTACTTTTAGGATTACTTTCAGCATTAATTCTTACTGATATTTGAAACTTCAATATTCCACTGTTTTTTTGTAAGATTATAAATTTTAGCATTGAAAGTTTAGGCATAATTTCACATAACAATCAAAATATGGCATAAAAATTATAAAATATTTATAATATTAATAAGAAGATTGAGAGAAAAATTGCTTTCATAAAATTTTCTAAAAATACATATTGAAGAATAAGATACTTCATTTCTTCTTCTTTTTTCCTAAATTTTTTGTTTATGATAGAGTGAAGTAAAAGAAAGGGAAAGTGTAAGAGAGAAAAGGGAGAGAAAATACTTTTTTTTTTTTCTACTTGATCAGTTTAATTATCTCAGAAAATATTATCGTGCGAATTAACTAACCAACCATTTCAACGATCTAACAAATATTTTAGAACGCAGTTTAGAAGAATGCAGTTTTTTTTTTTTTTTTTCTATTGAAATGTTAGACTAAAATCTCAGAAATCAGAGGAAAAAATTTTTTCTTTTTTTTTTTTTTTTTTTAAGAAAGGAAGTTACTGGATGAGATGAGATAAAAAGGGCAAAGAGGGGAAAACTTTTAATCTGGATTTAAGCCACTAATTGTTTCTTTAGTGCTGCAATAACTAACTCATGCAATCATCCTTTCTTGTGACTTTTAAATTTAAAAATTTTTGAGTGTTAATAGTTTTGCACTTTGTTCATTGATCTATTCACCTTATCATACAAATATCATATCACCTGTTATATTCTGTATTGTCATCATTTTTGCATAAATGGTATCAAATATTTATTTCTGACGATAATTATATTTTAGCAACAATTTGATTACTTGATTAATTCGTGTGATTTTGATAGAGTCAGTAAGGAGGTGATCAACTTGGTGACACAAAGATACTTCCTCTCATTGATATTTGATCACAGTAATCCTTCTCTTCACTTTTCCACGATTATATAAGTTGACATCAATATTCTTTTGTCTTTTTACAATTGCTGTTGATGTACCGATTTATCATGCAGCTAATTAGATGCTTAATTAAAAAGCTTCTTTACGAATCTAAACCAAATTTAATCACTTGTAAGCAGCTTCTATCACCATTTATCGTTATCAGTGCCATGCACCATTTGCAATCACAGTTTTCTTATCCTTCATAATATAGAATTATTATGATTGCATATTTATTAATTGATTGCTTGGGCCATATTATCATTATTTTTTTCCATTTCAACTATAGGGCTCATTTCTTTTGTTGATTTCAGCAGTCTGAAAAATGATTAAATATTTGACAATCATTTAAATATTGACAATCACTCTTTTAATACGTTTCCTTATATGTCAATCTTATATCGCTATATTACCCTTTGCCCTCTAACATTGACACTATTGCATATTTCTTAATTCCAAATTCACTTTGCTTGCTAACGATTGAATTTTCCACTGTATTTGAAGTCATTTATAATAAATGGATAATTAATTTTATCTTCTTAACAGCTTCATAGTCTCTTCTACTCTATGATATATATCTTTTAATAATATCATTGACAATTTTTTAAAATCCTCATTAATTACTCAAAAGATTTATTTCTGCTTGCATTATGCTATATTTGCTGGACTCTTTTTTATTCTTTTTTCCATCACTTCAAATATTTTCTGTTTTTCATTGCTTTTTAGAACTTTAATTCCAATTTTTTGGCGGTTTATTATTTTNTACAAAATGGCACTAGCAAAAGTTAAGTATAAAAAAAAAAAAAATTGTTTTAGTAAAAAAAAAAAAAAAAAAGAATAAAAATAAATTTAAAAAAAAAAAAATCCAAAAAAATTTAAAAAAATTTTTTTTTTTTTTTTCTATTGAAATGTTAGACTAAAATCTCAGAAATCAGAGGAAAAAATTTTTTCTTTTTTTTTTTTTTTTTTTTTAAAAAAGGAAGTTACTGGATGAGATGAGATAAAAAGGGCAAAGAGGGGAAAACTTTTAATCTGGATTTAAGCCACTAATTGTTTCTTTAGTGCTGCAATAACTAACTCATGCAATCATCCTTTCTTGTGACTTTTAAATTTAAAAATTTTTGAGTGTTAATAGTTTTGCACTTTGTTCATTGATCTATTCACCTTATCATACAAATATCATATCACCTGTTATATTCTGTATTGTCATCATTTTTGCATAAATGGTATCAAATATTTATTTCTGACGATAATTATATTTTAGCAACAATTTGATTACTTGATTAATTCGTGTGATTTTGATAGAGTCAGTAAGGAGGTGATCAACTTGGTGACACAAAGATACTTCCTCTCATTGATATTTGATCACAGTAATCCTTCTCTTCACTTTTCCACGATTATATAAGTTGACATCAATATTCTTTTGTCTTTTTACAATTGCTGTTGATGTACCGATTTATCATGCAGCTAATTAGATGCTTAATTAAAAAGCTTCTTTACGAATCTAAACCAAATTTAATCACTTGTAAGCAGCTTCTATCACCATTTATCGTTATCAGTGCCATGCACCATTTGCAATCACAGTTTTCTTATCCTTCATAATATAGAATTATTATGATTGCATATTTATTAATTGATTGCTTGGGCCATATTATCATTATTTTTTTCCATTTCAACTATAGGGCTCATTTCTTTTGTTGATTTCAGCAGTCTGAAAAATGATTAAATATTTGACAATCATTTAAATATTGACAATCACTCTTTTAATACGTTTCCTTATATGTCAATCTTATATCGCTATATTACCCTTTGCCCTCTAACATTGACACTATTGCATATTTCTTAATTCCAAATTCACTTTGCTTGCTAACGATTGAATTTTCCACTGTATTTGAAGTCATTTATAATAAATGGATAATTAATTTTATCTTCTTAACAGCTTCATAGTCTCTTCTACTCTATGATATATATCTTTTAATAATATCATTGACAATTTTTTAAAATCCTCATTAATTACTCAAAAGATTTATTTCTGCTTGCATTATGCTATATTTGCTGGACTCTTTTTTATTCTTTTTTCCATCACTTCAAATATTTTCTGTTTTTCATTGCTTTTTAGAACTTTAATTCCAATTTTTTGGCGGTTTATTATTTTCGAATATTTCCCTAATTTTTTTTTCTTTTTATATTTACCATTACTTCAATCTTTTACAAACCCTCAAAGAATAAAACTTGAAAAAAAGTTTAACTACAACAAAAAAAAAAAAAGGAAATTCCAGTAATTCACTTTTTTTTTTCTTTTTTCCTTCTTGTCTTATTTAGTTACATAATTAATAAAATAATCATTTATCAATTAGTTCTCATTAATCGGCTTCAATTATCCTTTTAATTAATTCGTCATACTTTTTTCTCTATGTATTTATTTCAATTCTACATTTGATTACTATTTCCAACAACTATTTTTAATGTAATACAATTTAAATTCATTCTAATATACAGTCTTTCCTATGCACCAATTAAATTTCAACTATTATTATCAATTTTTCGTTTTATATCAACCAATTAAATTTGTTTCATTATTGCCATATTATTTAAATCGTTTTACTTCTCTCATTTATTGCCTCCAATTACTCAGTAATTAGTTTTGAAATTATTTAAATGAAAAATTTATCCACATTTATTGATGATATATTTAAACAAACTTTCTAAAATTACATTGCATAACTTTCTTAAGTGATAAAATGAGAGTGAAAATTGGAAATTTCTGGCGCAAGAGGAATTTTTTTAGATTATGTTAGAATGATTGAAAAGTTTCAGCAATTAGTAAATGAAATATTTGATCTTATCATAAAATGAGTTATATTATGTATTATTGCATTCACTCCATAAATATGATAATTAAATTTAGGAATTTATTCAGACATTCCGCGTCATATCACATTAAAATTTTTAACTCAAAAAGAAAAAGAAAGAAGAAACAATACAATTTTCTCATTAATTTTTACTCTTTTTCACTGCCAAATTTCTTTTCTTTTTTATAAAAAAAGTTGAAAATTTTCTTAAATTAAATTATCTAATATTTCTATAAAATATACATATATTTGATTTTATTTTTTAATGGCACTTTGTAATATCGCTTTTGTGCTACTTTAAATATATTTTAAAAATATATATATTTTTACAAATAGCATTATAAATACAAAATGAATTTTATTTGATTGTTTTTTATAAATTTTTTCTTTTTCTTTTGATCAAATAGATTATCATTTATCAAAATTCACTTTTCATTCTATTCATTGATGATTGTTTGAAATAAATGCACTTAATCTTCCAATACCGAAATAGAATTTTTGAAGCAATATGATGTAAAAGCAAGCATTCTACTATTTTCTTTTTTTTTTTTTTCATTCAAGTTGACAGATTTTAAGTGAAAGAATAAACAGTAATGATATGAATATTAGCAAAATATTAGAAACAGTAAGGTATAATCATAGTAACAATTTCAATTTCCGTCATTTCAATGTATCAAAATTCTTAATTTGAATTTGGAAAAAGCAAAAATAAAAAATGCATATAAAAGAAAAAAAAAATGAAGCCAACAATTTCGGATATTTGAAGATGAAACTTAAATTAGAAAATATTTCATTTACTAAGTAAACAAATCTGCACGCATTAATTTTTTTCTTTTTACTGTAAAATGTAAATAAAAACTCATCTATTAGTTATTTAACTATATTTCAAAATGATGAATACGATAATAGATAAAATAATATTTTGTAAATTAGATGAGAAAACTATTTTTGTATCTTAAATTAGCCATTTTTAATAATAAAATTATTTTGCATGAATTTTGATTACAATTTTTTAGTCACGAACGTGTAATTTTCTTTTCCATTTCACATTTCTTTGTTTGAAAAATTCGATAAAATTGAATTCACCAAATAATTATGTTGGCACGATTTTTTTCGTTTTTTTTTTTAATTGAAGTATGATAAATAAATGAATATATATATCTAAAAAAGGAAGAATATAATCTTTCACCCCTTTTTTTTTTTAGTTTGTTTCTGCATTTCCTTCAACTAGAGTAGCAAATTTATCTAGAGTAATAATAAATATTCATTTAAAATAATAAATAAGAAAAAAAAGCTCCTTTTTTTTTTCTTTGATATAATATATTTTTATTTTGTGGAATAAAAATGAAATATCTAAGAGTGTAAGGGAGAAAAAAATGATACCCGAAAATATATAAATATCTTTTTTTCTTAAAAATTACATTAAATGAAATATAGAAATATAATGTTGTATTATAATCAATAAATTTTCAATACAATTTATCACTTTAAAGCTATTTTCATATCTTCGTTTTATTCTTTCCTTATCACATCCTATACATGATTATTACATTCCAACATTTTCTAATCATTGGTTGAAAATTTATATGTAATAATAGTCTCTCTTTCTTGACAGCACACAAAACGAAGAGAGAAAGAGACAAAGAGAAAAAAAAAAGAGAGTGAGAGAGGATATGCTATAAATTACAACAAAGTTAAATAATAATTATATGCCAAGAAATGTAATACAAATATTCACTTCCACATATTCATAATAATAAATGCTATTTAAATATTTGTGCATTACAATTATTATAACATAAAAAAAAAATTCTACTATTTAAAATTTTCAAAAACAAAAAATAAAAAAAAAAATGATAAAACAGTAGTAAAATTAAAAGTTTATAATAGCTATATTCCATTTTGACTTGTTGAAAACTGAGCATTTTAAATTATTTCATTTTATTTCCGTATCAAAATAATCTAATTACTATATTAGGTTCTAATAATTTCACTTGTAAACAAAATCAAAAATTATACATCATTGTTTAAATGGAGAACTCAACATTGTCAAATGATGAATCGGAATGTGAAGAACATCCACCGCTTTTCCTAGTTTGTTGTTTCATTTCATTTCTAATATTAATTGTTCTGTTGAAATGAAAAAAAAAAAAAAAAAGGAAAAGCGAAGGAAGAAAAAAAAACACTGAAAGTAATTCAATTAATAAATTTTCATTTTTGCAAATTAAAAAGAGAAATGATGTAATTTTTACTACAAATTAATATCAATGCAATTAAATAATTTTCTATTTAAGGGTTTTAAAATGATACTGGTAGGCGTTATTGGTACAATAATAGCAATAATTGGTTTTCTTGAAAATGTTTTGGTATTTTATACATTTATAAGCTCAAAAGCATTACGAAATAAAAATTTATTATATCTTACATGTCTCAGTGCTTGTGATATATTTATTTGTTTTTCATACATCGAAATTATGTCAATACAGGTAATTGTTTTTTTTTTTTTTTTTGTCTATTTAAAAAAAAACAAGTAACTCTCTTTTTTTTCGTTTATTTGAAAAAAAAAAAAAAGGAAAGAAATCATTTAAAACTTATAAATTACATGAAGACATGCTTTTTTGTTCTTTTTTCGGTTCTATTAATTTTGCCACAAAAAGAAAAAAAAAAAACAAAAAAAATAAGGTAATTGTCTATTTTTTTTCCTTCTTTCTTTACACTTAATTTATTATGCTATTGAAATTCAAATCTTGAATTAATTAATATTTAAGTCAAAAAAAAAGAGAAAAGAAAAACTAAATTAAATTTTAATTCAGATATATGCAGAGTATTTCCACTATTTCCCGCTATTTCGTCTTTGGCATAATTATTTAAGGGTGGCATTTGCTATTTCTCATATTGCAATATGCACTGTATCATTTCTTATTATGGCTGCTGCATTTGAACGATACCTACAAAATGGCACTAGCAAAAGTTAAGTATAAAAAAAAAAAAATTGTTTTAGTAAAAAAAAAAAAAAAAAAGTATAAAAATCAATTTAAAAAAAAATATATCCTAAAAAATTTGAAAGAAATTCTTTTTTTTTTTATTTTTCTAGGACAATAATGATATTTCGATTTTTTTGCCGTCATCGTGGAAAAATTATCATTATGGCATTTCTTTTTGGTGTTTTATTTCGTGGTACCATTTATTTTGAAATACAGGCAAGTTATTAAACTATATTTAAGGAATGATTTTTGTTAAATATATTTTAAAATTATTTATATAATTGCACTTTTAATTTCTAGTAACTTATTCTTATAATATCAATAATTGTTTTATTGAGAAATAATCACTTTATGTAACATATTAAAAAATGATTTTCATATATTTCATTATCATATCATACCTTTTTATATCAATGAAATATATCATATCATATATATTTGTATCTAAAGAATTAAATTTATAAATACTTTCATCTCTTTCAAAAAAAAAAAGTAAAAAAATTTTTTTAATTACGTATAATATATATTATTAAATTCGAAGTTTTTTTTTTTTTTCAATGATATATAATTTCCAATTCAAAAAATTTCCGCACAATAATGGAACTCAGATTTATCAATTGGAAGAATGCGAAGGATTTGCAAGTATGGGAGTAAAAATTAGTGAACTTGCCCGTAATGTTTATTATGATGGAATATGGCGCTTTTGGACTAGACGTATTGCAACCGTATTTTTGCCATTTTTTGTTTTGTTATATTGCAATGCAGCTATTGTGGTTAATTTACGAAAGAATAATCGCGAAAATACAATTAAAATGCTTGTATTATATTGCATATTTGGAATTTCGTAAGTTTATTTATTTGTTTATTTATTTTTTAACCAATCAGTAAAGTATTATTTAGTAGTAACTAACCAAAATTTTATTAAAAATATTTTAATACTTGAAATATTTAAAATATTATAAATTTTTTATGATGTTAGGTATAGCAAAAATTATTCGTTATTCATACATTACTTAAATTATATTGAGTCGATATTATTCAATTTTAATAGAAATAATTTCATAATTAAAAAATGCATTACATTTCCTTATTAGTTTTTTTTTCTTTTTCTTTTTTTTTTTTTGCTTGGAATAAATTTTTAAACTGGATTACGTTCAATATAAAATTTAGTGATGATTAAATTAGATGCAAACAAAATTATTCGAATTTTTGCTAATGCTGATTCAACACATATGAATACATATATTTCATGAAATAAATGAAATGTTTTAAATAAATTACACATATTTTAAAGTAAATCAAATTAAAAAAAAGCTGAGAAATAAATACTTCAATTTGTGTTATATTCAAAACAAAAAAAAAAAGGAAAAATCAATTTTTTCTCTATAATATAAATCATTCCTATTTTCAATTTCAAAAATTTCTGAGAAATATTTGCAAATTTTATTTCACTTTTTTAATTTTTTTTTTTTGTAGCTGAACGAAATGATTTGTTCCATAATACTTTAGAAGTGGCAAATGAGAGTCAAATAAAACTATTTCAAATCTTTTCTTCTTTCTTTAAAATTTAAATCCAGAATTAATTTCATCCAGTAATTGGGAAAATAAAATCCAAAAAATTTTCCAACCGATAATTCATCTTTCTTTTCTTAAGCCAGATAATTGCATTCTTTCGTATTACTGATTTAACAGCCTTTGACTTTCGTCAATTTGATTTCGTGACAATTTAACTTGGAATATAAATTTTTAAATTAAAATTTGATTCTTGTATTGATTTCAAGTTTTATCAAATATTTTAATAATTATCAAAATTATGAATATCGAATCTTTAGAATTAATTGTCAAAATTTTGAAACAGGTTGCAAACATAAACAATTTCAACCATCATGCAGCAAAATTTACTATTATTATTATTTTTTTTTTTTGTTTTGTTTTTCAAATGGAAAAACCAACAATTTATTTGCTTATATGCTTAAATATCTTGGCGCTAGCATATTTTTTTTTAGCATAATGAAATTCATGTTTGCTTTTAATAGTCTTTTTTTTGTGCTATATGTTTGAAGAAAAGAGTATGAAATTGAAACCAAAAAAGAAAGTAATAAATTTCAAAAAATGGAAATTTCTGTCAAAAATCTTTCCTTTTTATTATCCTCTTTTTTTTTTTTAGTTTAAAACGTTTTTTATTTTCAAATGCATAGTATTAAATATGATTAAGTGAAATAATCTAAAAAATTTATATTCCAAGATTAAAGTTATTTTCACCATGAAAAAAAAACTATTGATAAAATTTTAAATCAATGCAAAAAAGATAAACAAATTTAAAGAAAAAAAAAAAAGAAAAGGAATGTTATTATACAATGATGAGTAAATTTAAGGGTAGCATCATGTAAACTTCGTAATCGTGTCAAAACAGCCACCAGATCACTGATAATGGTTGTCACCTGTTATCTATGCTCAAATATTATTGATGTTTTCATTGCTGCATGGGAATATTTGGATGATGCATCATTGTTACAATTGGAAGAATTTTATTCAATTGCAACCGATGTTTCTTCATTACTTACCATATTAGCTGCTAGTTTACGATTTCCTATTTATTTAATTAATGATAAAATTATTTTAAGAGAGGTGAATTAATTTTTCATTTTTTTTATAAGAATTATTTTTATTTATTTTAGAATTAATTTTTTTGTTTTTAAACATACTTTCATACAATGACATTAATGCTTTCTCGTTTTTCCTTCTTTCATTTATAATTTAAATTTAACTAATTTTAAGCTAATTAATAAATAGGAGTTTTATTTGCTAAAATAATTTACAAAAATTTTTAATTAGATATCTGTAGGTTCGTTTTACTCTATGCTTCTTCTATTATCATTTGGTGGTCTGTTTCTCAGTACTATCGAAACGAACCAAACGAAGGAAGCATCATTTAAAGGGTGAATTGAAACAGCAACTGAATAGTCAAAGTAAAACTATCACGCACAATTCGACGGAAAATATTACGTTACGTAAAACACGAAATAGTTTGGGTTAGATTTTAATCAAATTTTATAACATTGTTTTTAAGTTATTAAGTATATTTGATATTATGAATGGAAGAAATAAAAGGAAAAAAAAAAAATTTAATGAAAGATTTGATCCATTACATTTTTCTTTCTTTTTTGATCCAAAAATTGATGTATTCTTATTAATTTAAAAATTATAATTTAGACAATTTTACACCTAAAATGAGACATTTCAGGAGCAGTATTTATATCGGTAACAGGTATTGGATTAGGTAGACAACATTCTCAGCATTCAGTTTTTGCATTGGAAAGAATCCCTTCACAAATTTCAGTTCGAATTCCATTAGCTGTTAAAGAACAATCATCTTCTGAAATAACCGATAAGCATGAAACACTATTATTGCTATCTTCTAATCCGCTCTTTAATGAAACTGAAAATGATTCCGTTTCAATATCGGAATGATACTATTAGTATCAGAAAGATGAATATATCACTATTGCTCATTTCAACTATTTATATCATACTTGCATTGATTTGTCCGTATAAAAAATAAACAAATCATTTCAGAAAATACATCGAAATTTTCATGTTATTCCAATATTCCAACAAATGAAGAGATAAAAAAAAAGTTCTACATATATATATATACGGATAGAATCATGTTGGAAAATTCTATGTTTACTTTAATTCATTAATTCAAATTTATCATATTTTGAAATCAATTTTATCCATTTCCACTCCATCAATAATTCAAATTTTAATCATTCACTAATCAATCTAAAAGCATTCAGAGAGCAGAAAGCATATTTTTGGTCAAATAGCGAGAAAACAATTAGAAATTTTGAAATGAACAAAAGTTGCTGTTACTTACTGATTTGGATCATTTAATCTTAATAAGTTGAAAGCATTGCATATACTAATCATTCAGTTGAAAATGATAATGGCAGTGATTGCATAATAATAAGTCATAAATATTTTCGAGCGCTTTGACTGCTTACCTGTGAATAAATTACCCGTTGCTTGGATTTAGTAAAAGTATTGAGTAGATCAATGAATAATTGTAACCATTTTGGAAAAATACAATGCTATTGTATTGTACTTACTAGCATTTCAAATACTTTATACATGAGTTTGAATCACTGAATAGTTTGATTCAAAGTACTAGGTTATTGAGGTAAAGTAGAAATATCGAATGAATAATTATAATTCCTGAATAATTATAAATTCTTAATGATTTCACGTCTCATTTCTTCCATTTTGTCGATGATATATGTTAAAATAGAAATTTATTTCATTATTTCAAATAAAACAAAATATTAACACTAAATGAATGAAACACAAAGGAAAAAAAAGAAAAAAGAAAAAAATAGTTTATTCTTATCATACATTGTGGTAATATTAAAAGAGAATGCAGGAATGTACGGAAGAATACCGTATATTAAAATGCAAACATATGAAAGATGATAGGAAATAATTTTTTTAAAAAAGGTCAGGACCTCGTCTTATTGATTGTTTATGGCGTGCTAAAATATCCGGACTTTGAGCGTGCGTCAATAGTGATCGCTTATGTTGTAGGCCAATATCTACCTGGAATAGCACTTTTTTTTTTTTGTTTTGATATATATTAATTATCAAAGTGTTTTTACAATTTCCAAGAGATGAAATAATAAAACATCATTCATTTGCGTGTTTACACGGATAAAAATTTCGAAACAATAGATGTAATTATTTTGAAGAATTGGAAATATTTTTTGAAAATGAAATTATGCCAAACTTACATGAATTGTCTGATCATTATCTTCATCATCCGTTTCAACTTTATCCGGATGACGTAACGTACCATTATCTCCCTTACTCAGTAAAACGGATAGACGTGGACTGGAACCTTTTGGATGAATTGCAATAATCGGTGAACTTCCAGCCGAATTATCATTCAAATCAGGTGCTATTTGATAAGCATTCTCTGGTTTTAAACCGAGATCCTAAATTATTCCAATGTTGCGTAGGTTTTAATTAAATTAAGTAAAGATGGCTATTACCTACTATCTATTATCGTTCGATTCTCTCAATACACTATTCTCGATCTATTCTCGATGTTTATAATGCTTTCACTTCAAGTAATCTGTCATGAAAAATTCTTTATTCTTCTTATCTAATTTGAACAATTATTAAAGAATTACTTGCCCTCATCTTGTCAAGTTCTTTTGCTGAGCACGGTGGAGTATCAACATCATAAACATTATGAAATTTTTCAAAATCAATCCTGTATTCACCATTATCACGTTGATATGTTACAAGCTTTTCAAAACTGTAAAATTAATTTCTAAGGGATTAATTCGCAATTTATAATTTTAATCTGAAATTTTTCACATTTCTAATTTCTGATATTGTAATTTAAATATTGAAATTTAAATATTTGCAAGCAAAATTATGATAGTGAGGAACACTGAAAAAATATTACTTGAAAGTTGCATTAATTTATTAAAATCTAAAAAATAAATCAGTTAAATTTTTCTGATTTTTTAATTTCAAAAAATATGATTCATATCGATGAAATTTTTAAACGATGAGAGATGGAAATTTTAATCACTTTTCATTTTTTTTTTTTTTTTTTTTTGTTATATTACGAAATATACAGGACACCATTTGAAGACAACGACAGATATTAATTTCTTAAATACGAAATTTTAGTCATTCAAATAATTTCTAGAAAATTTCACGAATTGTATTTGTTTACTGTATCAGTCAATACAATCTGTTTGATTGTCTGATAAATAATATCATCCGTAATCTTACTGAGCATAACAATAACTTGCTTACAGTTAGGATCATTGTTGGATGATTAAAGAATCGAAAGTGCTCATTCCTTGGGGTGGCAGCAGAGTATGAATGGTTGATGCTTGGACCGTCTGATTGGAATGTTTGTTTTGCTCGTGTATGTTTGGTCGAATGTATGTAACTGCTTGGCCACATGCTAATATTATACAAAGCAAGGGTGTCGGTAAAATGCAGTCCTGCCGTTCCTTTATTTTTTGGTTGTGCTGTTCTCTTCGGAGAACGGCGATTTGAGATTTCTTGTAATTAATCTTAGATCATCCGGGGAAGTCAAGAAATATTATGCTTATTTGATAAAGTGGTATTTACATCCTTGCAAGAATCAATGAAGAGTAAATTAGCATTACTTGTTATTATTATATAGTATTATTACCTTTCTAAGCATATGAATTTCTAAATTGTTATTAATATCGTAAATAAAAATAAGCGAATTTGATAAGCATGTTTAGTTAACTTTAGCAAATTAGAGACGAAGATGAATAAGTTAGACAAATGAATGAAACGAATTAACGAAGTAATAAAAAACAAAATAAATTAGGTACTTTTCATTTTTCTTTCAAGCAATAGAAATTATTCATTGCTTTATTCACATGAAAACGTTTTTAACTTACCGTTTACCCCATAAAATTTCATTAGGTAAATAAGATGTTCGTGCTTGCGTTGTTGAACCAACCGATTCGACGACACCTTCGAGAATAGCAATAATTTCAAATCGAGCTGTACGTAAACTTTCTTTGCTAACTTCATATAGCGGGCTATTCTCATCAATTTCATGACAAACTGTTATTGGCCAAATGACAAATACACGATCTAAGCCCGTATCATAGCCAACATCCATATCAAATTGATGGAAAGGTAGTAGCTCTCCCTCATATGTTATACATTTCTTGATCATCTAAAAATATTATTCTTTAGGCGCTAAAATTGTTACTCAACTTGTCAAAAATACTTCATTTCCAATATATAATTTAATGATGAATGTTCAAAGATCTTCTTACATTTTTGAATTTTGCAACAAACTTCTGCAACATTTGCGAAATTTGCAAGCAATAATTCATTTAATCTAATCCACTTATCAATTTAATGTATCTCTCATGTGCAGAAAATATGTTGTAAATCTAGACAAGCAAGGAAAATAAAAAGAAAAAAAATTTCCCACATGCAAAAATTTATCAGAAAACAGTTTTAAAAGACAAAAATACAAAAAAAAAAAGACATTTTAACATCAATTTTAAATATCTTTTTTCTTTTTTTTTTTAAAAAAAAAAATGATACTCTTTAAAATTTTCTTAATAAAATTCTTCCTATTTTCCCGATGAAAATTTGATTTGGATTTTCTAAGAAGCTAACCTGTAAACGAACATGAGCTTCGGCTAATGAGCTTTTTCTCATATCACCAACCCGAAAAAGTAGGCACAATTTACCATCTCGCATGCAGATTACCGCATTTTTACTGAAACAAATGTTGCTCAAATTGTATTGCACAGAAAAACTATTTCCGAAATGTTCATGAAACTATTTTCTTTTCATTTTCATTCTTATTTTTATTTTAATAATGTTATTATTAACTTGGCAAAATGTCTCATCGTAAAGTAATATTAATTAGATTGCTTCCGTACTGTTTAATAAAGTCATCTATTGATAAGAAAAATTTTTAGCAACCTGAAAAATATCAAATAATTTAGGACTACTCCGAAATATTTCAATAAATTTATGCAAATAAATAAGCAAAATAATAGTTTAGATCATTCTGGACAGTAGATGCGAAAGATTATTTATTCCTAATTAAAAAATTCTCATTGTTAATTAAATAATGGTAATTTGAAATGAATAAAAAAGCAATACTCTTCTGCAATTAAATGCTACCTTATTCTTTCTCTTTTCATTCTTCCAAAATATGAATGAATGAAATTAAAAGAAGAGAAAGGTGAAAGGAAAGGAGGAGAAAAAAAAAATTCAATGATTTTTGATCAGCATAACAAAATAAATAAAATGAGATAAGGCAATTGTTGCATTATATCAAGAGGAAGAGCGAAATAATATCAAACAGCTTTGTCAACTCTATGTCTCTATGACTGAATTTAAAAACTTAATTTTTTTTTTTTTTTTTGGCCTTTAAACAACTTTTATTAAGCAAAGTGAAAAATTTGCTACTTTTTTTTTTTTCAATATTTTGTACTTTTTGATTTTTTATTTCTTTGTTTTCAAAAATTCAGTTAAAATAATATTATGTTTAGAAATATAACCTGAAAATAATTGTTGCAGCTCGTTTGATAGGCCTTGCTAATTTAGCAAATATTACACCAGTCATCAATGTATGACACATAACACCAACCATAAATTGAAGGCACATTGTTATAATAATTAATGGGCACTCAGTTGTTGGATATCTAAAATGTTGCGAAATTTGAAGCTAATTAAATTAAAAATATATTTTTTTTTCTCAAAATTTCATTATAAAAAATTATATTCGAATGAAATGAAAAAAGTAGAGTTTAGTTTAAACTAATAAATTTAAAAAATTCATATTTTTTCTTTTTGCCCTTGCTTTTTTTTCTGAATTTATAAAATTTTTATATTTGTTAAGTGGAAATTAATTTACATGAATGAAAAAAAAAAAAAAAAAAAAAGGTTGTAACCTAAAACCATAACCAATTGTTGTTTGAGTTGTAAATGAAAATAAAAAGATATTTGTTTTACTATTAGCATTCATAATACATGGAATCCAATTTGGATCGTTTATATGCTCGAAATCACCATGAATTGTTGTAAAGAAATAGTAAACAGAAAAGAAAAAAGTCCATGAGGCGATGAATGATGTTGCAAAAAATAACAATGTCCAACGCCATCTAATTTCGATTACTGTCGTAAAAATATCACTTAAAAAAATTTGTGAAAATTTAATTCGATATAAAATAATCATAATAATAAATGAGTTGAAAATTGTGATTAATTTTTTTTAAGCTACATATTCATTTGAATAAATGTTGTCATAAATTGAAATAATTTAAAAAAAAAATACAATCTTTAGTACTCTCTACCACTTTTTTTTTTTTTTTTTAATATTATATTTTTGGATCATTTCTATTTGGATTTATTCGTTTTTAAGTAAATCTACCTTTTTTTATTATCTACACCAAATCAAGTGTCTACCAACTTAATTTAACTTTTACTTAGTGCTAGTAAATTTTCTGATAATAAAATCCTGGAATTTCATCCATCATGAAGCATTTTCAGAAACATATTTTATTATAATGGTATATTTAATCTAAAGCTAAAATGTGGATAATTTGAAAAAACAAATAGGCTTATTTTCATCTTTACTTAAATCTCATTTTATAGTACATCATTGGAAGATTTTTTTTTTTCTCGCAACCTTTTTGTTTGTCGTACACTTAAAGAAGATTGTTGTAGGAAACAGGAGGAAAGATGAAAGAAGAAAAAAAAAAAAAAAAAAAAAAAAAAAAAAACCTGAAATATTTCCGCCGTTGTTTGGGTACATTAACAAGTGATATATTGCATATGCCACCTTTCTGTACTAATCTATTACGGATTCGACGTGAACCAATTCGGGGCGCTTTGAAGAAACGTGATGAACGTTCTCGGTTATCCGAGATTATTAAGGTATCCTCGCATTCCATCACATTGGTAAATACTTAAAATATTAAATTTCCCTTCATATATTTTATTAAGAGTTTTCAATTTTTCAATTTTTTTTTTCTTTTTTTTAAATGAATTATTGAATAATTTAACTATTGGTTGTTATTATTACTTTCATCATATCAATTCATCATAGCAAAAACAATACTTCTATATTGATTTGCTTATAAATTTAGCACAATTTCAAAAGTTTCTAACGATAAATCATACAAATTTTACATCAAAAACTTAAACAACAAAAAATTTTGAAACTGTTTTGTTTTCGTCTTTTTTTTTCTAAGATTCTGGGAATGAAGTAAAATCTATGTAGTATTTTTTAAAAAAACGAAGGAAGATAAAGAGAGAGGGAGAGAGAGAAAAGAAAAAAGTGAAATTTATACAAAAACTATGATTAAGTGACAAAATATAAAAATATTGTATGAAGTTCAGTTTAAAATTTCCGGAAGGTATAAAATCTCAAAGGTTTCATATCGATCTGTTTCTCTTTTCTTTCCTTTATATTTTTAAGCAGCTTTATTTTTTTATTTTTATTTTACTCATTTCTTTTTTTTTTTTTTTTTTTGCAAATGAAAATTTGTTACTCTTATAAACTTTTGTTTAAATTGGTGCAAATTCCTTGCATGGAATTAAAATAAATGATAAAATTGAATGACACAGTACAATTAATACAATTAAATGAAAACAGAAGGTAAAAAAAAGAGCGAAAATTATTGAACCTCAAATAACTGAACTAACAAAAAAAAAAGAAATAAAAAAAAAAATAACAGAAATTTTGTCAAAGTAAAATCGTATACTTTCAGTATATTAAGTAAGCTATTAAATGGATCGAAAAGGCACCTAACAGCAAGAAATGAGAATGTGTTGTCAAAGAAAATATATAATATACTGATGACGATCAATAAATAAACTTAAAATGTATGAAGTAAAATATAAAAACAAAATAAGCACTTAAAGTTGCTGGAATGAAATAAAATACTTTCAATGTGATATTAATTACAACATAGTTTTATTACAACCAGAAAATGATAAAACAATCAAGTGTGACAAGTGTTTTTTTTTAAAGTTCAAAGAGAAATTAGTAAAGATTTGTTGTTTTAAAAATTTTTGAAAAAATTTTATTGATAAAAATTTTACATGAATTATT
Source organism: Wuchereria bancrofti (assembly GCA_005281725.1). NCBI lineage: Eukaryota > Metazoa > Nematoda > Chromadorea > Rhabditida > Onchocercidae > Wuchereria > Wuchereria bancrofti. The sequence goes on along the minus strand of SSBO01000014.1, from coordinate 807,790 downwards.
ACAAATCATCATTTGTATTTTCTTGCGAAAATAATTTTCATGCTATTTAATGTTTTTCTTTTAAACAAATCATGTTTAATTCATTCACTAAATTTGTTCGCTAAGCTTTTAATTATTTTTAAAGCTTAATTAATATACAGTAAGAAAATTTAGCTTTTTTGTTCTCTATTAAAGCTATTTTAAACAGTAAAAATAGGAAAGAATATAATATTAACTAAATTTGTTTTAATAAACAATGAAACATTTAATCGAGAAGCAATGAAATGTTAGCAAATAATTTTTCAAATATTACCATCCTATATTGATAAAAATTAAATTATTAGTGAACATTATATGGTATATAGTACTTATTGTGCACTTTTACAAGAATATTTTCTTTTTTTTTTCTTTTTTTTTTTTAGAAACTTTTAAAATATTTGAAACACTGTAATAAAGTGAGGTAAATTATTATCAGAATCATCTGGAAACGCAAAAATTTTTTAATATATAAATTTTTTTTTTGCAAAATTTTAGTAAAAATAGCATATATCCGTTATGTAATAATAACTGATAGTATTACTAGTACTACTGGAACTACTTTTAACAAAATCTAATCAAAATAGCGAAAAGTGGAAAAAAAAGAAATCCAAATAACTAAGATATGAAAGTAAAGAAATTGAAGCAATAGCAGTAGCAATTGAAATTAAAAAATTTTATTTCATCAAAATAATAAACATAGCATCAAATCGAAGAAATATGAATGTAATAAAATTAATACGCAAAAGTAATTAGCGACAAACAAATTTCCCACATCCTCTAAAGTTAATGATTAAACAATAAACATTAGTTTTGTTTAATTAAGTAATTAGAAAAGATTGCTTCAAAAGTAACACATACATATTTTTATTTAAATGTTTAATAAAAACTGGAACTTGTTATAGATAGAAAAAAAAAAATGCAAATATTTGCCTCATTATTTATCTTTACCCATCATTTACCTTCTTTTTTATTCTAATCATTTCTTTAAAAAAAATTTTACTGCACAAAATTTTGCTTTCTTTCTTCCAAAGAAAGAGAGAGAGAGAGAGGGAGAGGGAGAGAGAGAAATAAGAAGATGCTTAATCATTTATGCTTTACATCATCTCTTCCATAGCTAAACTTTTTTTTCATTTGTTTTCAAAGTTAATCGTTTACTTAGTGTTTTAGGAAGTTTTTAAATTGCATATTTGTAGTTAATTTTCAGTTACAATATAACAATTTTAAATTAATCGTAGTAAAATAATTCTTGTAGTAAAAAACAAAAAAAAAAAGAGACTTATCTAGAAACATGATGCACAAGCAATTTTTAAAAAAAGCATAGAAATTAATATTTTTATTATTTACAAATAATTTCATTGATTCATTAACAAAGTGTGATATTTATACACAAAATGAATTGATAAAATTAACAATACTTAGCAATATTTTTCCTATTGTATTATTAAATCCTAAAGTTTTTGTCAATTTCTGACTTGTAATGGATCACTTAAAAAAGTACAATTTATCATAAAGTTTAAATTAAAATATGATTTATCATAAAATCTTTAAGAAATCTGGTAGATATAAAATAGAGATGAAAGATGAAAAATGAAACATATGGCTCATAGCTTTGTCAAATCAAACTTTAATATCATCAGTATAAATCGTTATCAACTCAATAATATCTCACACATCATTGAAATGTTTACACAATTTATTGAGATTTACTTTTTCTTTTTTTTTTTTTTTAAACCTTAACTATCAATCTTTCATTCGCTTTTTCATTTCTTATCCCAGAAATTGAAGTTCGGCATAAATCAAAGTCCTACTGTATGTTAAGGATAATTAACCATAAGTTTTTAACCTGCCTCTTAAGAATAGCATTGATTAAAATTTCATCAAAAAGAAAAAATATATATATTTATTGTTTATTTTTACTTATTAATTCATTTGTTTACATTTATTTGTTCATTTATTTTATAAAGAACGTAACTCTGTCAATATTTGATTTTTTGACAATTTTTTAATTTAAATGAATTAAAATGAAACATATAGGAAAAATTGAAAAGAGAAGAAAAAGTTAAATAATTACAAATCCATTTTCTCCATTTTCCTACAATCAATCCCAACTTATAATCGATAAATTCCATTATCTATAGAAAGTATGATGAGAAATCAAATGAAATGAAATGAGTCATTTTCACTTTTGATTGCATTTTCAATGGTTTTATTTTTAAATTAAACATTTGCAAATCATTTTAAAACAAATCGATCTTAATCTATAATCGATAAATTATATAGAAATTGTATAATCATCTAATCATATCACTTGAACCAGTTACATTAAAAGCAGGAAATATAATTATCAAAATCTACCATTTTTTCAAATCTACCATATTTCGGGATTTTTAAACAGTAATATTCAAATGATATTGTTGATAAAGAGTTTCAAGAATATTTCAATCCAATCAATCAAAAAAAAAAAAAAAAAAATGCTATATTGTAACTATAAAAGCAAGCATCTTTTGGGTATGTTTTCATTAAATAATAAAAGGAATAAAGAAATCGGAAAAATAAAAAAAAAAAAACCAATCATAACATTTCTAAAAAGTTGCTTGTTTTGGAAATGCATCATTTTACTGATTGTATAAGTTGATGATATGTCGGAAATTGATGAAAAGAGCAGTAGCAGAAGCAGCAGGCATATATTTACAGAAGAAAATTAAAAAAACCGAAGTAAAAAAAAAAGGAAGAAAAAAACGTATTTTTCTTTCGGCTCAAAAATTTTGAAATTTTCATGATTAAAATTAGTTACGATAAGATTTCAAAATCTCCTCAATTTTTTTCATAAGCTTTAACAAGTTATTATTATTACTTTTTTAAAAGATGATTAATAATGATGAGTCAGCTCATTAAATAAATAACAATTATTATTTGATAGATAGGTAGCATTATGTATTAGTTTACAGATTTAAACTTTCATCTGATATTATTATTTACATTTGTTATTAGTTGAAAATTATAAAAAAAAAAAGGTGCAATGTTTGACATGAAAAGTTTCACTTTGTATTATTTTGAAAAAATAAGGTTTTTAGCAAAAAAAGCAATTTGATAAAAAAAAGTATTTTTTTCATCTTTTAAAAATGCAATTGATAATTAAAGTAATTAAAATTTTTTCCACTTAAAAATTGAATCATCATAAATAATTTTGTTTGTTGAAGGGAATATTAAAAATCAAAAAAAAAAAAAAAAAGGCAGAATTTTGTTAGTAATATTAGTAATCGACGATGAAATAAAATTTTATATTTTCATCAACAAGCAAACACTTTCTGATCATTTCATTCTCGTTATCACTTTTTTTTTGTTTGTTTTTTTTTTATTTTATCTGTTTTAACATTAAATCCATTGCATTAAAATTTGTATGAAAAGTGATTTACATCACTTTTTTTTCCTCTCTCTCTCTCTCTCTCCATCACTTTTTTTATTGTTAGAATTTCCTAACAGTTAAAATATCTAAACATTACGAATGCATATTTGAAACTTTATTTTAGTATATCGTAAGGATTGTGTAAATTAACATAAAATTAATCCTAATAAACTGATAATAAATGAAATTTCCAACAGTATCATGCATATATCTAATTAATTTAGTGTTATAATATAAATTAAATTATTTTCTTTTTTTTTTGCACATTTATTTATTTAGCAAGATCAAAAATTGGATTACATTTAGTAAATTATCATAAACTTCAAAATACTTTAGTGTAAAAAAAAAAAAAGAAGAAAGAAAGAAGATTAAGAATGCATGAATTATGACAAATTTTGCACTACAACTAAAAGCAGTAGAGGTTTGATATAGTATTGAGGGAAAAGGACATATATCAATATTTGTTGTGGAGTATAATTCAACATCTTGCTTAATGGATTTTTAGAAAATCGAATTTTATTTATTTTTTTTTTTGGAGCGAATTACCATATAATTTTATTTCTAATATCCGATTTCAATTACTTTACATTGCATTTTCACGATAATGATTAGCTCATGCTAAATGGTTCTCATTTTCAAATGGTTAAAATTATTCATCATTTTCCATTGGAAATATTTGAACTTCACGAGTAAAAGTTTAATGCTAAATGTTGCTAAATTTCTGGTAAAATTTTTGCCAAATATTTTATAATTTTAATTATGCATTTTGTGAGTTTATTTTAATTTTTAAATAAATCAAGTCATTAATTTCAAATGTAAACCGGAAATGATCCAAATTTTACATCATACTTTAAGCACACTTAAAGTCATACAAGAAAACTAATAAACAAAGTCATCATGTTAACTAAAACTGCATATTATTGAAATTATTGAAGTGACATAGCTTAAAACGATTTAATTCAATTTTATTAGTAGCATATAGAAATATTCATTGAGTTGTGCAAAGGAATTGAAAAAAAAAAACGGCAAACACTGGTGAAAATTGAATTCTAATATTTAAAGTAACTAAATTGAAGAATTAGAAAAAAGAAAAATAATAGTTGAATTGTAAGAAAGGATGGAGAAAAAAAAAAGATAAGTGTCGAAAACTAGAAATTTGGACAGTTCCAAAGGAAGAAAAAGAAAGAAAATGATTATCAAGAAATATCGGGAAATATTTTGGAAGATACTAGCAATAAAGCAAAGTATTGAAGAAGGGTTAAATGTGATGATGAAAAAAAAAATGTACTTTATTTCAATTTAATAGATTTTAAGCATTGCTTGAATAAATTTTAAATTTCGTTTTTTTTTTCTTTTTTTTTTTAGCATTATTGCATATTACATAAAATTCAACTATAATCTTTTGTTTCATAAGCGAAACAAAAGTGTAATTAATATAAATGATTTAGGCAATAATATCATAGCTAACTGAAATATCATCGTCATACTAACAGTGATAATATTTAATATCACTAATAAATTGCAATTAACAGTGATAATATTTAATATCACTAACAAAATTGCAATTAAAAAATATGCATGGTTGAAAAGTAAAAATCAAAGTAAATAATGGAAATTTTATTATAAATAAAAAAAAAAACTGTGGGATTGAAATTATTTCTTTAAAACTTTTAAATAAAACTTATTTTAACATTTATTGATAATTTTCAAATGGAGAAAAAAAAAAGATAAATAGAATGTTTACAGTGTTGGAAAAAAGGAAACAAAAAATGAGATAGTTGGAATACAGCAAAAATTTGACATTTTTATTCACGGTTAAATCCATTAACTTTTACATTTAAAAAGCAAAAACCCTAGAAATGTTTGAAAAAGACAAACAAAATTGTTCAAACAAAAATTACATACTTTGTTAGTTTGAAATTTTAACTATTTTAGAAGAAAAAAGAAAAAAAAAATCATCCATCAATAAGCAATAAAAAAAATTTTTTTCTTTTACACATTAAAATGATAATAAATGATGATTTAATTATATAAATTATCGTGTTTTTTTTCTCTTTTTTTTTTTTTGGACGATTAATTTTGCGCATTATTCTATTGCATGATATAATTAATAAAATAAAATTTGCTTACAATGATTAATAACAATAAAAAAATAAAGTTTTTGTGTGCAAAATAATTTGACTTTGTCGATGAAATGAATAAGTTTCATCAAATGAATAGAATAGCTAATAATTTATTATATTTACAAATTAGCTTTTTAGTTTCATTAAAAATTAAACAACAAAAATTTCAAGCAATTAATTCAAACGTCATATTCATGCGATTATTTTCTTTTTAATTTGAAATTAAAAAAAAAAACCTCACTTTTAATCTCAAAATTTTAATAAATAATTCATTTATTTCAAAATAAACATGACACAGAATGACTTAACAACAAAACGAGATATTTCACATACCTGTGTTTACTTAGTTCATCGTTTTGTTACCGTTCCATCTCATTTCCGATTAAGAATCGAATTGATGTAAATGATTGAATTTGATCATCCTTCTCAAATGCATTCAATCACAAACATATGGTTCGATTTTAGTTCTCAGAAAAGGAGTACAGAAGATACAAACAACACATAAAATGAATTTTTCAAGGATGATATCTTGGTGGAAGTAATTTGTGTATTCCATTAATGGCATAGAAAAAATTGAAAAACATTCGATGGAATATAATTGAAAAGAAATAAAAGAAAGCTTCATGAGTATCATTTAAAATCAAATTGAAATTTATTTGTAGAATAATTTAGAAAATTAATAATTATCAACATTAACATTATTGGCAAATTTCAATTAATTACAATAGAATGATAATGTTGACGATAAAATTCATAAATAATCTATAAAATATATGAATTTTAATTTTTTACTTTCAATGAATTACTGTATTTCGATAAATTAAGCAAAAACTCTTTCTTTTTTTTTGGAATTGAATATAATTTTCGTTGCAATCAATTAGAAAAATATAAATTGTTAACTTCAGGTTTTGACAAAATAAGTCTTATGGCTAATCCTAGAAATAGAATACAAAAAGGGAAAAAAAAAGAAAATAAAAAAAAGAAGAAAAAGGAAAAAGGGCAGTTTTTTAAATGAAACTAATTTAAATGAAACTGAAGAAGAAATAAACTATCAAAAAAGAAAATGTTCTAACCACATGTTATACAACTTAAATGACTTTATTTTCACTTTTTTTTTTTTTTTGCACTTACTGTAACCGATTAAAAAAACTTTTTTCAGATTGTATATCATTTTGCCATTATTAATTATTCACAAGAATATTATCACTTAACAAAAATAAAAAAAACAAAAAAAAAAAACAAGAAAAAAACAACAAATTTATTTGTCTATGATATGGATAAACTATTTTAAACTTATAGGTCTATATTTTGAAATTTTATATTTGTTTAGCTATTTTAAATTCTGCCAATTACAGAATATTAAATATTCATCCAAATTAAAAGTTTAGGATTTTATAATGGTGGTATTTAACAAATGGCAAGTGTATAAATGAAATAAAGTGATCAACGGATCACAACTAATTAATATATTTTCATAAATAATTGCAGCAATAAATTTCCACCTAATTAGTTGATTAACTTATAATTAATGCAATATAATGTTTGTTTCTTCATATATCTCAAACAAATATTATTTATTCCATTTCAATTTTTTTCCACTTTTCTCATATATTTTATTAATGTATTTTTTTTTTTTTTTTGCAATCTTTAATTTGTTTTATTTCTATAATTTACTATTAATTACATTTTGGTGGACTATTCTATATGGAAAAAAAAAAGTTCTGTAACGGAAACATATCGTTTCTAAATAGCATTTAATTTCTCATTTAATTTTCGCTTTTTTTTATTTTAAATCAGGAAATACGCAACACCTATCCAATCATTAAATATCTCAATTTTAAAATTTTATAATTTTAATCAGCAATTTGTGGACAATAAGATTGTTTGTTAATTGTAATTATATTTTGATACTTTGGAAATAGTTAATACGAAACTGCTTGTAAATTATAATCATGTTTTAACACTTTGCAAATACTTAATTTCAAAATGTCTTATCAATGTAACTTCGCATTCGCTTTGTTTTTTTTGTAGTCAAATGGATTAATAGTACACTTTTTGTAAAATTTGACAGATCGATAAACAGAATAAAAAAAATTCCAATTCCGTTTTGTATGTTAACCATCATCATTTCAGTATTGTGTGCAAAAAAAATAATTTTTAGATTTAATTAAAAATTAGAAAATTAAAAAATTTGATCTTCAATAAGTGCAAGGATTATAAAATCAACCCAAAACAAGAGAAAAAAAAATTACTATTACTTATTATTTGTTGAAGAGATTAAATCAATGAAAATATAAAAGATATTGTTGGAAATTAATTTCCATTTTGCTAATACCTTCCGCTCGTCGGCAATGATTAAAGTTGTTGAAATTAAAAAATTTTGCTCCATTAATTAATGCTGAAAATAGTTAGTTCAATGCAATGCTGAAGTGATAAGAATTTTTGCAACTTTTTTTCAATTCACCAATTTAAAAAAGAAAAAAAAAACAAATAAATCGCTATATAAAATTTCTAATTCTTAAATTTTCTAGTTAAAATTTCAATGAAAAATTAATCTGACGTTTGTCACATTGAGACGAAATTTCATCTTTTTTGATTTTTTTTAGAACAAAATTTCATAAATTTTTTTTTTATTTTTACTCAGAGTTCTCAAAATTTCGTGAAATAGTAGTCATGGAGATTATTTATGACCAATGTGTTATGCAATCCATAGGATTTTACTTGTGTTAATTTCATTTTTGAGTTATTTTTCCGGAAATACTTGCAAATCGATTTTTCCGAAATCCTATTTGCTTCTTTTTAAAACATTCTAAAATTTCGTACTACCTTTTTTCTTTTTTTTTCTTGTTGTTTATGAGAACTGGAAATTAAATGAATTGAAATGTCATTTTAGATACTGAAAAATCTAAATCATTTTTAGAGCAAATAAATTGGTGTGTAATTTAAATATTCCTTGTCAAATTTATAACATTTTGTGATCTAGTAGAATGTGTTAATCTTGCAGTTTGTTATGATTACTGATAGATGTTCTTACCTGTAACTTAGTAACAACAGAAAAGTTTTTATATTTCGATTCTTTTCGAATTTTCCTAATCCTTGAAATTTTTTAGTTCCTTAACATTGGATACATTTTTCAGCATCAAAAATCCAATAAACGATTTTTTTTTTCTCCTAAAACTGTGTGATACACCATCGTCTTTTCTCGTAGCATTTTTTTACCAACAAAAATTTTCAAATTACAATCTTAATTACAAGCCATTTCTAAGTGTTTATTTCAGAAGTTTCAACTTATTTCAGAACCATTTTCGAAAAGATATCAGAAAGAAACCTTCAGGATAAATACAAACTCATCATAAGCTTGAGCTTAAGTTAAATCAGTTTAATTTTTTTTTAACTTTGTTATTAATAATCTAATACATCAAATCACCTACAGAAAAGTTGATAAACATTTCAAATTATTTTCTTATTTCGTTATCCATAAATAATTGACAATTAATGCTACCAGTTTTGATAAGATACTTTGAAACTCTAATTATAACTCTCTTTCTTTCTCTCTCTCTCTTCCTCTCTGCATAAAGTATCAAAGTGTGTTGTATAAATAAATAAATAAATAAATAAATAAATAAATAAATAAATAAATAAATAAATAAATAAATAAATAAATAAATAAATAAATAAATA
>SSBO01000014.1:758838-798478 GCA_005281725.1 Wuchereria bancrofti | reverse complement strand
ATATATATATATATATATACAAAGTTTCAAAGTATATTATATAAATAAATAAATGTACATATTTAAATAATTAGTTGTTTACTTATTTATTTATCTAATTTGTTTATTTATTCATTTTTCTTATTTATTTAAGCAACTTTAATCAATGATAAAGTTTTAAACAATTTTAATCAATGATGAATTTTATATAATATTATTTCATACTAACTTTGATTATATCAAATATATCAAATAATTTTGGTCTCTTGCGTATAATTTTTAGATATAAATGAAATTTTAACAATTTTCAAGCAAATAATATCACAGATTTTAATTTTATATGATATTATTTCATACTAACTTTGATTATATCAAATATATCATCAAATTGAAATTATTTAATTGATATAATTGCCTGCATAAGAAAGAGATAATGAAGAATAAAAAAGTTGATGAAAAGTAATATTTGTAACATATATATCACAAATATAAGATTTTATTATCTGAAAACGTACCATCAACAAAATATGCAAATTTCGAATGCACACAAAATTATTTCATCACAATGGTGTGCATGTGTGTGTGTGTGTGTAGGTGTTCAGTTTCTTGTGTTTACATGTACGTGGACGCGTATGTGTATGTGTGTAGGTATCAGTCTGTTATGTGCGTATGTATGTATGCGCAGTGTGTGTGTGTGTGTGTGTGTGTGTGTGTATGTGAATGGATAAGATGAAGCAGACGGAAATGTGAAATCTGTAAGCTGCATATTATCACTCGTCATTTTCCTCTTTTGTGATTAAGTGGAACGGTTTTGTTCTAGAACGTTCTCTCTTTTTTAATTCCATCCATTTCCTATTATCTTGTTCCAGTAAAGCAAGTGGCACAACTTCTTCTAGAACCTTCGTTTTTTTTTCTAATTTCATCCAATTCTTGTTGCTATTCTTCCAGTAAAAATTCTAATAACGGAAAAGGTTAGTATATCGTTATTTTTATCCTTTTATTTCATTACCTTTTTTTTTTTTATCTAATAAAGGAAATCCCGATGAAAGAAAAAAAAAATATGAACAAAATGATAAATTTCAGAATTTTTTCTTTTATGCGTGATAGATATTTTAATTTTGATAATTTTTTTTTTTCGTTTTACAGATTAACAATAAACTTTACTGCATTAAATCATAATTTTTATTCGTATTATTCATTCTTCTCTGCGAATTATTCCAAATTGAACGAAATTAAAACTGAACCATTCCTTGCGGGTTATTTTGGTACTATTTCAATTAGTGCTGTAATATATAGTTACCTGAGCATCTTCTGTCATTAACTGCTCACCCACGCACATTTCATTCCATATGGAACCAAAGATTTCGCTATTATACAATCTGCACATTCTTTTTTTCTTCAATTTCCAACAAGCTTCTTATCAATTTCTGAAAAGTGCAACGAAAAGAACGGTAATCAGATGTAACTATCGGCTGGCAAAGAAGGATGAAAAACAAACTCAGAATATCAATAGTTCGACCGTTCGCCCTAAAATTTTAAGAAGATAGTAAAGAAAACGTTGTCATATGCAAATTTGTCAATTCATATTTATACTTCATAACTGGGATGAAAGTGTTACGGTCTTATTGTTTGGTAATGGTGAAATTAGGATAGGTAATCCTATATTTTTGTTCATATATACTTAAGGATTGTTTTACAGTGAAGTGGATGGAGGTTATTAGCTTAAAAGGCGGAAATAAGAAAAGGATTTACTATCTACAGTACTTTGTATTACCTGGAAATGATTCGAATGCATTTTTAGGAATGTCAGGTAAACAAGAGACCGGAAATATTGCAGCTCGTGCGGGCAATGGTGAAGTAGTACGCTTTATTGACGGTAAAAATTATTTAATTTAACTTCTTTTCGTGTCAAACGAAAACGAAATAAGTGCTTCAACTATTTCAAAAATAGTTTTGATATTTTAACAAAAATATAACATTTATCTATTATAAACAGTTATCCAAGATAAGCTATGGTACACATAATGAAACAAAAAATGGAAATGGTCCCGAAAAAAAATCATTTATCTGAAATTTTAAAGTGTCATATCTTCTTTATAGATGATACACGTATAGTACGTTCCAAGCCCCATGCTTTTAACGCAACGAAAAAGAACCGAATCCCAAACAAAAACTCGAATAATACTGGTTTGTTTTTTCAATTTCAATTTTATTACTATTACCTTGAAGATATTATTTGTATGCACGTATAACAAACATTACGTGCGACACATTGAAACATGCAAGACACGTGTATTTAATTGAAGAATGAAAGAACTAGGTTGAAACACGTACAAGTCTAAGCGTCAGTAAGGGCCATTACTAAATGAGTTGGAAAAAGTGTTGCAAAGTGTGAAAACGATCGAATAATCTAGGTAATAATAATAGATAAGAATGGCCACTTTTTGGTAAATGTTTAGGTGTTCCGCCAGTTAGCAACGTTGAGGATGCTCCACCGAATGTTGTCATCGATCAACCGAACCGTCCTCACGTGCAACAACCGTATACAGTAATGGGCCATACCGGCCGTCCGAATGTGACACATCCAGTAGTGATCGACAATGTGAACCGCCCCATATGTATATTATACGCAAAGAATTTCCTATTTTTTTATGAGCTGATGAAAAAAAAAAAAAATTCATAAAATTGTCAACCTTCAGATATGCCAGTGTATAATCCGCCACCTTCAACATGCTGGTGCAGCCGAATTTCTGACGATATACGAGCGATTAAGGAGACACTAAATTCAGTTTCCAACGGGATTCACTTAATTCTTCAAAAAGTTCATGTGGATCAAATGAACAATGCACAAGTGATGTCGCAAGTTTTGCGAACGGTTGAAATAGTTGCGGACACTGTTAACAATATGTCATTTGTTCAATTTCAAGGTTGAATATAAAGCATAGGACTTTTTCTTTCTTCCAAAAAGTTTACCGAATTAAAGTCACATCATCTTTCCAAAGTCACTGCCCATCATTTCTTTCATCAGATTTAGCATCCTAGATTGCATCTTAATTTCAGTTTCTTCTAAATTTCATTCACGAATGTATCGTTCTGTTTTCGTGAATTAATCTTTCTCAAGATAATCCCTGTTTAGAGGAGATGTGTGAAAAGAATAAAAACACATTATTAGCATGATATATTTTAAAGTAATAAGTAAACTTATCAAGTTTTTCCCTTACCTGAAATATATCATTGTGTTATTCATTCATTCATTCATCTATCAATTCGATTTTAAGCAAGTAATAATTCTTCAGGCTAATTTTTTTTTTGTCATCGAAAACCACAATTTTAGGATACGATGAGTATTATGATGGGTCTGGCGTCGGAAATCCTACTGAAAATTCAGATGGAACAGTTCCAACAGAAACGTATTATGAGCAAACTGATGAGCAGAACACACCGAGTGAGCGTGTAATCAATAATAGCTCACGTTCCTATCCTTGAATGGCAGGGCGTAATTTCAGTAAAAAAGTGATATATCAATCAATTTCTGTTTTTTTTTTTTCTTTTTTTTGATTGCTAATCCTGCTATTTAGTTTTTGTGTTTTCTAATAAATTTTTTTTAACAAAATTGCAATTGTATTTTTACAAGATGTCAAAAATCCGGAAATCCCACATTTCCCTCCAGTAATCAGTTTCATCATTACAAATAGCTTGCAAGTCGAATCAGAGCACTCTTGATATCCGGAATCAGAAGTCATACCAAATGCTTTTTTTTCCTTGGACCATTCGAAGGCACAGTTCGAATGTTTTTTATGTATTCGATTCAGCATCGTTTTTGTATATGGCCAAGGCTACCAGTGCTTCATTTTCACTTATTAACTTCAATACTCCTTAATCATCTTCCATCGGGTTATGAAATTCATTTCCTCTTTCTTTTTCATCCTTATGTGAGATCTTTTTGCAAGAATTCCAACCATTTATCATTGATATTTACGAAAATTCCAACATCTAGTTCAATTTTTTTCATTTTGTTATCAATTATCCTCCTCCGACTTTTGTGCTCTTTGCATTGTTCTTCCGTAACTTCATAACTTTGACAATAGCTTTATTGATATTGTACGAAATCGTAAAATATCGAACATATACAATAATAAGAAGAGAATGAACATAACAGTATGTATTAAATAATACTAACAAAATGATGAATGTTCACTAAATTGTCGTACTTTCATGTTACCACCATTGATCCCCTGTGGAACAACACTTCAGATTACCTTACTTTTATCACAGATAATGTTGGTATTATCCTATTTGCTATATCATATTGGAATACAAACCAATGCTTAATTACTGTTTTTTATAAAGAAAAGCAAACTACTACAATCATCAAATTGAAGTGATATTTATAGGTAGTGTAGAAATAAATTACATGAATGAAATATTGTTTTAAATAGTCAAACATACGCAGCAAACTGTCAATCTTTCGAAGAGAAAAAGGACGAGATTCATGCTTGAATTATAGCTCATTGTTTTACAATCGGTTATTCTTATTTGTTTATGTTGAATCAAGCATATCATCCTTTTGGCTTATTGATCACTTTAAAACTATATTTACCTAATGATATTTTTCAGCTTTGTCAACATTTCCGATTGAAGAAGCTCAATGTCTTTGGGTTGAATTTTATTCAGCCTTTTGTATTTTTAACATGAATAGACCCTGTCCATGATGGAATTGTTTTCCATTATTAATTATTATTATTATTAGATGCCAGAATCACCTTTACTACCGAATTTCTGTCATTATCGCTGTTACTCTTGTTTTTACTATTGATCTGTTTGGATCATCTTTTTCCTATGCTTTTTTACGTTTGGCTAATGTATCCAGATGCATTTCTACCAACTTTCGTAAAAATATCTTTTCTATTAACTTGGCGGATACCAAATTTCATCATCACATTCCTTTGAAGCTATATCTTCAGCAGCAACTTCTAATTTCAGCAAAGTTTTTTTGTATGGCAAAATTAATTTTTGAATCAAATCATCACTCTATTGCATTGTAGTAGATCATTTCTAATTGTTGTTTTATTGAATGACTAGCTGCTCTTCTCATTCTTCATCATTTTTCCAAAATTAATCTGTTTACTTGCTGATAGTTCATCCCATATCAGCAACACATCTAGCTTTAATTCCTTCTGTTGTGATATTGTCAGATGCATTTTCATGTGCTGTTCATGTAGAAATGATAAATGGTGCTTATACTGAAGAATTCACTGAAGAATCTGCAACCGTTAAACGATTGTTTGACATCATTCTATGCTGTTTTGAATTTGAATTTGCTTTAGATAAATTTTTGTTTGCCAAGAAATACTGTACTGTGTTGAATCTTAGTTCTCGAAAGTTTCTTTAACAAACACAGCTTTTGCTCATCGAGTATTTGATGAATATCTCATTTTACTAAACTTTTCGCTTTATCATTTAGCAATTTTTTTTCTATTCCTTCCCTTTAGTACTGCCTTCTGTGTTTGACATTAATAATTATTGTTCGAAAACTGTTATTATTCTTCTCTTTTTACTATGCCATGAAATCCAGTTCATTTTGCACGTTTTTAAGATGCCGAATAAGCGTTGAATTTTTTGAATCGAACTTTGCTATCTGTCATTTATTTTTCAATATGCCTTTTCCACTTATTTATGTTTTTATTCATTTCGGCTGTTGCTGTCTGTATTACGGTGAATTAAAAATATCTTTTCAATATTCAGTGAATTTTTAATCATTTCAATTTGAGCACCTTATACTATACAACTAACTATTTTTTTTTTTTGGCTTTACCGACGACAACAGTCTCATTCAAAGCAGTGCTTAATCACTGCTTTTTATACAAATGCAGAAGTAATTTACATGACGATAAGACAGACACAAAAGAAAAGTTACATAAAACTATAGGATAAAAGTCTTCAAAATAACAGCAAGTCCTTATCAGATACACATATTTATCGTGAACCTGTACTGAAATTGAACTAATTAGCGAAATTTGTCTTGACGACCCATAAGAGTATCCAGCATCAATTTATGCAATAAAATATGCACAAACCAAATCACACTGAATCTGAACTAAATCAGTTCCAGACCGATACTTCCAATGCCCGATTAACCAAATTCGTATCAGACAATAATTGGTAATTTAGCTAAAAATTTATAAATTCCATAATCTTTAGCATCCAGTATGCCAATTTTTAATATCCAGTTATTATTAAAAAAAAAAAAAAAAAAGATCGAATAACTGCGACATTTGGTGATATTTCTAATGTACACGTGATTGGTTACTAAGCATGGCCATAAATCAATCTCTATCATAATCAAAAATATATATATATAATCTATCATAATTAAAAATGTTAATCATTAAACCAATTTTAATCCTTCTAATAGCTAAACTATCGGTTTCGAAATAATGCTTAAACTGTAGCTACAAACCTCCTCATTAAATGTTGGCATTTGAGTATTTTTAACGACATGCGTTTTTCGTTTTGAACTTCTTTGCGGGTCGGGGCGTAGATATCTGTAACAACCAAATTTAAGAAAACCTCCGTTAAAACACGCAACATTTCTATGTGTAAATCAGATGATCAAAAATATAATTGTAAATGACTCACGTTTTGACGTAAGAATCTGGTGCTTGACCGTTAATGATCTTTAATCCTCTAACGTGGCCAACGAATACATTCAAATCTCCATCCTGTTGGTCATAAGTAAGTCTCAAAAATATGTGGCCAGTCCTTATCCACTGCAGTTTACATGTATAGAGTGAAGTTCCTTTTGTAAAAAAGACTAAAATATTCTGATACCAATAAAATTATCTTTATTTTTATTTTTATTTGTACCAAAGTTATCCTCATTATTTTGTCCCAGTGAACAAAAAGAGGAAAAAAAATTCAACCTTTCATCAATTGCAGAAATTCGACTCGTCAGGTGCGCTATCGTGAAAAATGCTATGAAATAATGGATAAATCACTCTTTCACATCGATAAGAAGTTTATCGAAGCTGTATATACATAATTTAAACTGTTTTCCTTTGCCACTACGAATGCAGTTCGAAAACTGCTGATTAATCACTTTTTACTATAACTGACAAACACACAAAATAAAAGTTATTTACACTTGTCACCTTAGAATGATATTCAAAGAGTACATTTAGGAAGTGTTGCAGGTCAACTTATCTTCTTCCGACAACCATGCGTGTATTTGAACCATATTCTTTATCCCTGCGAGAGTTAATGGCAGATGTTACGCTCTCTAAATTCTAAATCACTAACTGTACAACAACCAACCAGGAAGCAAATTCAAGATATCAATAGAAGACAGTAAGGAGAACGTTATCATATGCAAATTTATCGACTCATATTTATACTTCATAACTGGGATGGAAGTGTTATTGTTTGGTAATGGTGAAATTAGGATAGGTGATCCTATATTTTTGTTCATATATACTTAAGGATTGTTTTACAGTGAAGTGGATGGAGGTTATTAGCTTAAAAGGCGGAAATAAGAAAAGGATTTACTATCTACAGTATTTTGTATTACCTGGAAATGATTCAAATGCATTTTTAGGAATGTCAGCTAAAAAAGAGACTGGAAATATCGCAGTTTCTGATGACGATGAAGAAGAAATAACGCTTATTATTGACGGTAAAAATTATTTATTTAACTTCTTTTCATGTCAAACGAAAATGAAATAAATGCTTCAACTATTTCAAAAATAGTTTTGGTATTTTAACAAAAATATAACATTTATCTATTATATACAGTTATCTAAGATAAGCTATGGTACACATAAAAAAACAAGAAATGAAGATGGTCCCGAAAGAAAAAAAACCATTCATCTGAAATTTTAAAGTTCCATAAATCTTCTTTATAGATGATACACGTATAGTACGTTCCAAGCCACATGCTTCTAACGCAACGAAAAAGAATCGAATCCCAAACAATAACTCGAATAATACTGGTTTTTCTTTTCAATTTCAATTTTATTACTATTACTTTGAAGATATTATTTGTATGCACGTATAACATTACGTGTGACACATTGAAACATGCAAGACACGTGTATTTAATTGAAGAATGAAAGAACTAGGTTGAAACACGTACAAGTTTAAGCGTCAGTAAGGGCCATTACTAAATGAGTTGGAAAAAGTGTTGCAAAGTGTGAAAACGATCGAATAATCTAGGTAATAATAATAGATAAGAATGGCCACTTTTTGGTAAACGTTTAGGTGTTCCGCCAGTTAGCAACGTTGAGGATGCTCCAGCGAATGTTGTCATCGATCAACCGAACCGTCCTCACGTGCAACAACCGTATACAATAATGGCCCATACCTGCCGTCCGAATGTGACACATCCAGTAGTGATCGGCAGTGTGAACCGCCCCATATGTATGTTATACGCAAAGAATTTCCTATTATTCTATGAGTTGATGAAAAAAAATTTTCATAAAATTAACCTTCAGATATGCCGCTGTATAATCCGCCACCTTCAACATGTTGGTGCAATGGAATTTCAGACGATATACGAGCGATTAAGGAGACACTAGGTGCGGTTTCCGAGGGGATTCATTTAATTCTTCAAAAAGTTCACGTGGATCAAATGAACAATGCACAAGTGATGTCACAAATATGGCGAAACGTTCAAATGGTTGCGGACAATCTGTCTTTTGTTCAGATGCAAGGTTGAATTTAAAACATAGAAAATCACATTACTTCATCTTTCCAAAGTCACATTGCTCCGTCATTTCTTCCATCTGATTTAGCATCCTAGATTGTATCTTAGTTTCACTTTCTTCCAATTTTCATTCACGAATGTATCGTTCCTGTTTTCGTGAATTAATCCTCCTCAATCTTTGTTTATTAAGCAAATGAGAATTCCTCAAACTGATTTCTTTGTTATCGAAAACCAATCAATTTTAGCATACGATCAGTATTATGATGGATCTGGCGTTGTAAATCCTACTGAAAATCCGGATGGAACGGTTCCTACAGAAATGTATTATAAGCAAACTGATGAGCAGAACACACCGAGTGAGCGTGTAATCAATAACAATTCACGTTCCTATCCTTGAATAGCAGGGCGTAATTTTAGTGAAAAAGCGATATATCAACCAATTTCTGTTTTTTTTTTTTGATTGCTAATCCTGCTGTTTAGTTTTTGTGTTTTCTAATAAATTTTTTTAACAAAATTGCAATTGAATTTTTACAAGTCCGGAAATCCCACATTTCCCTCCAGTAATCAGTTTCATCATTACAAATGACTTACAAGTCTTGACATCCTGAATTATACCAAATACTGCTTATAGAACAGGATAGAAAACTGGTGCTAAGCCTAATTAGATAAGCCTAAATTTAGAGGTGCAGAATTTCAAGATACAGACGTACAATTGTAATCACTACCAGCTAATTTCACATTTTATATTCTCCAAATTTTGACAATTAAGATATGAAAACGGAAAAAAGATTGCTGCTTAGGGATCAACTCTCGACATTTACAATAATACAAGTATATAACATACCTAGAACGATAGGAAATCATCGTTATGAATTAATTACATGGATTGGAATGATTCTAAAATATTTTTATCTCTCATATAACATAATACTAGAAATATCAAAAAAGTATCACTTGACATCCCTTCCAAGAAATGTTGAATTTGAAATGTGATGAAAGACTCTATTCGATGATGCTACATCCATCATCAAGGAAAAAACTGAAGATAAAGAAATTCAAAAGTTTCACTTGAAAAATAGAAGCAAATTATTATACAAAAGATTAATGTAAGTAACTGCACAATATATTTCATAAAATAGATAAGTCAGTAAATTCGTTATTCCTACAATGCCATCCAATTCTAGAACAGTAAAAGCAACCATTTTACTGTCAACAAATACATGTTACGAAGTGCTAAATGATATCAAAATTTGGACCTAGAAAGTTTTCAATTAACCTTTTAATGACAATAAACGGAATGTGATGCAAATCGAGGATTATTACACCTCAAATTACTTACTTTTATCACAGATCATGTTGTTATTATCCTATTTGCTATATCACATTGGAATACAAACCAATGCTTAATTACTGTTTTTTATAAAAATAGCAAACTACTACAATCAGTAAATTGAAATGATATTTATAGTTAGTGTAGAAATAACTTAAATGAATGAAATATTGTTTTAAATAGTCAAACATACGCGACAAACTGCCAATCTTTCGAAAACAGAAAAGGACAGAGAAAGGAAAAGACAAAAAAGCAGATTTCATACAACTATATAAAATGGAATAAATGTTCCAAAATTATGTACATGTTTATTAATCGGCGCATTCTTTCTTAATTTAAACAGAGAGAAAAAAGTGAACAACAAATCCACCTCAAATAAGCATATTTACCGCGAACCTGTTCTCAAATTGAACCAACCATCCAGAACTTGGATACCTTTACGATCCATCGGAGTATCCAGTAGTTTACGCAGTGGAATATGCACAAAACCAATCACTGAATTTTCGCCAACCAACGAACCACAGTTCCAGACCGATACTTCCAATGCCCGATTAACCAAATTCGTATCAGACAATAATTGGTAATTTAGCTAAAAATTTATAAATTCCATAATCTTTAGCATCCAGTATGCCAATTTTTAATATCCAGTTATTATTAAAAAAAAAAAAAAAAANCATCTGATTTAGCATCCTAGATTGTATCTTAGTTTCACTTTCTTCCAATTTTCATTCACGAATGTATCGTTCCTGTTTTCGTGAATTAATCCTCCTCAATCTTTGTTTATTAAGCAAATGAGAATTCCTCAAACTGATTTCTTTGTTATCGAAAACCAATCAATTTTAGCATACGATCAGTATTATGATGGATCTGGCGTTGTAAATCCTACTGAAAATCCGGATGGAACGGTTCCTACAGAAATGTATTATAAGCAAACTGATGAGCAGAACACACCGAGTGAGCGTGTAATCAATAACAATTCACGTTCCTATCCTTGAATAGCAGGGCGTAATTTTAGTGAAAAAGCGATATATCAACCAATTTCTGTTTTTTTTTTTTGATTGCTAATCCTGCTGTTTAGTTTTTGTGTTTTCTAATAAATTTTTTTAACAAAATTGCAATTGAATTTTTACAAGTCCGGAAATCCCACATTTCCCTCCAGTAATCAGTTTCATCATTACAAATGACTTACAAGTCTTGACATCCTGAATTATACCAAATACTGCTTATAGAACAGGATAGAAAACTGGTGCTAAGCCTAATTAGATAAGCCTAAATTTAGAGGTGCAGAATTTCAAGATACAGACGTACAATTGTAATCACTACCAGCTAATTTCACATTTTATATTCTCCAAATTTTGACAATTAAGATATGAAAACGGAAAAAAGATTGCTGCTTAGGGATCAACTCTCGACATTTACAATAATACAAGTATATAACATACCTAGAACGATAGGAAATCATCGTTATGAATTAATTACATGGATTGGAATGATTCTAAAATATTTTTATCTCTCATATAACATAATACTAGAAATATCAAAAAAGTATCACTTGACATCCCTTCCAAGAAATGTTGAATTTGAAATGTGATGAAAGACTCTATTCGATGATGCTACATCCATCATCAAGGAAAAAACTGAAGATAAAGAAATTCAAAAGTTTCACTTGAAAAATAGAAGCAAATTATTATACAAAAGATTAATGTAAGTAACTGCACAATATATTTCATAAAATAGATAAGTCAGTAAATTCGTTATTCCTACAATGCCATCCAATTCTAGAACAGTAAAAGCAACCATTTTACTGTCAACAAATACATGTTACGAAGTGCTAAATGATATCAAAATTTGGACCTAGAAAGTTTTCAATTAACCTTTTAATGACAATAAACGGAATGTGATGCAAATCGAGGATTATTACACCTCAAATTACTTACTTTTATCACAGATCATGTTGTTATTATCCTATTTGCTATATCACATTGGAATACAAACCAATGCTTAATTACTGTTTTTTATAAAAATAGCAAACTACTACAATCAGTAAATTGAAATGATATTTATAGTTAGTGTAGAAATAACTTAAATGAATGAAATATTGTTTTAAATAGTCAAACATACGCGACAAACTGCCAATCTTTCGAAAACAGAAAAGGACAGAGAAAGGAAAAGACAAAAAAGCAGATTTCATACAACTATATAAAATGGAATAAATGTTCCAAAATTATGTACATGTTTATTAATCGGCGCATTCTTTCTTAATTTAAACAGAGAGAAAAAAGTGAACAACAAATCCACCTCAAATAAGCATATTTACCGCGAACCTGTTCTCAAATTGAACCAACCATCCAGAACTTGGATACCTTTACGATCCATCGGAGTATCCAGTAGTTTACGCAGTGGAATATGCACAAAACCAATCACTGAATTTTCGCCAACCAACGAACCACAGTTCCAGACCGATACTTCCAATGCCCGATTAACCAAATTCGTATCAGACAATAATTGGTAATTTAGCTAAAAATTTATAAATTCCATAATCTTTAGCATCCAGTATGCCAATTTTTAATATCCAGTTATTATTAAAAAAAAAAAAAAAAAAGATCGAATAACTGCGACATTTGGTGATATTTCTAATGTACACGTGATTGGTTACTAAGCATGGCCATAAATCAATCTCTATCATAATCAAAAATATATATATATAATCTATCATAATTAAAAATGTTAATCATTAAACCAATTTTAATCCTTCTAATAGCTAAACTATCGGTTTCGAAATAATGCTTAAACTGTAGCTACAAACCTCCTCATTAAATGTTGGCATTTGAGTATTTTTAACGACATGCGTTTTTCGTTTTGAACTTCTTTGCGGGTCGGGGCGTAGATATCTGTAACAACCAAATTTAAGAAAACCTCCGTTAAAACACGCAACATTTCTATGTGTAAATCAGATGATCAAAAATATAATTGTAAATGACTCACGTTTTGACGTAAGAATCTGGTGCTTGACCGTTAATGATCTTTAATCCTCTAACGTGGCCAACGAATACATTCAAATCTCCATCCTGTTGGTCATAAGTAAGTCTCAAAAATATACGGCCAGTTACTTTTTTCGATGGTATGTCGTTCTCATCTACTGCAATTTGACATATATAGGATAATTTTCCTTTTGTAAAGCAACTAAAATACTCTCACAGCATCAAAATTCAGATTTATTTTCATTATTTTATTTTTATTATTTTTCTATTATTCACATTATTTTCATCATTTTGTTCCAGTGGACGAAAAAGGGAGAAAAATCCAACCTTTTGTCAGCTGCAAAAATTGATTCGACTCGTCAGGTGCGCTATCACGAAAAATTATATGGAAGAATGTGTAGACCAAATCACTCTGAATAAATTCTCAACCAACTCTCTCATATCGGTAAGCAGTCATTGAAACTGTATAGATGTTTTCCTTTCCCACTATGAATGCAGTTCGAAAATTGCTGATTAATCATTTCCTACTATAACTAACAAACACATAAAAGTTACTTACACTTGCCACCTCAGGATGATATTCAAAAAGCGCATTTAGGAACTGTTGAAGGTCAGCTTGTCTTCTTTCTGCAACCTTGCGTATATTTGAACGACCAACATTCGTCCCTTGCGAGAGTGGTGGCAGATGTGCGAATGGAAATCTGACAGTGAAATAAGAAAGGCTAAAGTAAATAATTAATCAAACAATAAATGGTAATAAATCAGATCCCTTACTCTCCGATTTTATCAGCATGGAACATCACGCCACTATAAGGAAAAGCATTTAATATAACACCTAAATTTTCCGAAATCCGTATAAGGGATGATCTTAGCGATTAGAACAATCTCGAAAGTAACCAACTTCTTTGATTTTCTTCATTTAGTCACACAATATAGACATTCATTTCTGCTATTATCATAACTTTGTGCCTATTATCAATCACACATGTTCAAAGAGAATTCTAATTATTAGCTGATTCGAATGCTATCTCTTCTAACTATACTCACCTTCTGCACAACTTGATATAAAGTTCATTGAATTCTACAAACGACCTATACACAATACCGCAGACTGTTTCGTTCTCGCGGTTTACTTCGACTTTGTACATCTATTAAAAGATCATTCATTTATGTCGGAGTAATATTCCACCAATCATTTACTCAAAATTGTGTTAAGAAACTCCTTATAAACATTAAACTTTACATAAACTTAAACTTTTACATAAAGTTTCTAAACTTTACATAAACTTTTTCTGGTATATGCCATTTCTCGAACGCCAATACATCGACTCTAGTGATACGACCGTCATCTTTCATTCTGAAATAAACATCGCAGCAATTATATTCTTCCAAATACAGGTAAATTTTGGATCACTAGAGATTCCATAATCGAATTAAAATCCAATAATTGAGATGATTTATGCTTGTAGAAAAAGTGGTAATAATCTAGAACTTCAATATGGTAATGCCATTTTCTCACAACTTACGTATATAACTGCTGAATGAAGGAAAGTTTATTGGGGTCATCGTATCCTCCTCGTAACATTGATGGAGTACCCCTCATCTGTACCAAAGTATGAGCGAGGAAATTTAGTCTGAAATAGAATGAAATAATTGAGACACTCATAATCATCATCATAGTACAAAAAAGATCATTTTGGAGCAGCACCTGATCTCCGAGAATTTTAGGCAGAAGGGAAAATATTTCGAAAAATACAGCAAATTTTACCGAGGAAATTTGCTTTTCAAACTTTCTTCAATCATTCGTGTAAAC
Organism: Wuchereria bancrofti; assembly: GCA_005281725.1. NCBI lineage: Eukaryota > Metazoa > Nematoda > Chromadorea > Rhabditida > Onchocercidae > Wuchereria > Wuchereria bancrofti. The sequence continues at coordinate 783,674 of SSBO01000014.1, read as the reverse complement.
TGAACAGTTGCTTGGGTATCAGTTAAATTTAGGAGCAAATTGCTTTGCACAAAATTGACAGCCTCTAAATTCATGCCAGCAATACCCGAACAAGACATCTGTAACATACAAATATGGCAACAAATTCGAAAGACAGAGTTCAATTTGACGGATATTAGCTTGTTTTTTTTAGTGATAAATATTTTATTTTCATTATGAATGCACAAAAAAAAGAAAAAAAAATGAAGTATATAGTATAGTAATATACTGGAGTATATAGTAGAGTTAATTGTAAAATAAAGCTCAAACTATTTCATGTTCATGTCTTACAGTTCATGATAGAGCTAGTGTCAGACCAGTTTAGTCCAGAAAATAGCACTTTGTACAAGAGAGGAAAGGGAGTAACAACTTCTTGAAACAATTATTCACATACCATTTTCATGAGATTTACGAGTAACGAATATTTTTTTCGAAGTAAATTGAAAGCTTTACAACAGTTATCAACAAAATGCTGATAACGACTTGTTGCTGATTGAGGAGAACCTTCGTTGATGACGTAAGCCATATCACTGGTAAAAATAAAAGGTGTGCGATCTCTGCAAACAAATTTTGTTTTTTTTTTTGAAAGCACTGATAATTCAAAGAGAGAAAAACTGTTTCGCAAATGAAACTAACCTTCGGAAGCCAACAGCCGTTTGCCAATCACCCATATATTTGCCAAAATCAATATGGAAAACATGACCCGTCCTAGTAACCAATATGTTATCATTATGCCGATCGCCAATACCCAGTACATACGTAGCAACACACCAACCCGCGCAAGATAAATGAAAATTCTCCAGTGCCTGCAACTTATTTCATTAAAGAAATAAAATCCAGGAACAATGATATTGCTTAACTAATCATTTTTTTTAAACCAATAAAATTTAACTAACCAATTCTTCAATTATCCAGTTAAAAATTATAGACCTATCTCGAATTAATCAACATATTTCGATGTTCATAAACAGTATACATTGGAAGCAAACAAAGAATTGAAAATTACTATTTTATATTGAAATTCTGAAGGATTATGCATTTCGAGCCACTTTTTGAGCAAATCGTCTTTAAATACACCAGTAGCACCAACAGCACTTTGAATTTCGCATAGTGTACGGCAATCAGGAACCAATTCCACCATTCCTTTAAAATATGATTTCTAATTAATTTCATAAAAGTTAAAGCAAAATTCGAAAGAGCAATTACTTTACCAAGTGATTTTACAATCAAGAATACCGTACCACTTTTGTTCCCAAAAGAGATACAGCGGAAAATGACCATTCTGAGGTCGAGCTCTTGACTCAACCATATATCGTTCATCACTTTCACCAACTGTAAGACGAGTGCATCTTGCCTCATATCATCACCAACCTGCAAATCTGGGCTCATAAAACATTAGAACAAAACAGACAAGTATCAATAATTAGTAGACCAACAACTTAAAACCACAATTCAATAAAAAAATTGCTATGCAGTAATAATATGCAGAAAGTATGTAAAAAGAAAGCCTACCTTATACAGAATTGCAAATGAACTTTTCAAGCCTTTGAATGTTACTTTTATCGGCTTTGTCAGTGAATTGAAGTAACTGCATTCTGATACACTTATACCAGTACATAAAAATGATGGTAAAAGAGGAAGTCGCACATTGTTTTCCAGAATTCGAGCATCTAACAAAGCAAGATGCCGTTGAAGAGTTAATTGCTAAAAGTTTACACTATGTACGAGTCTCATGAATTTCACAAAACTTAAACACCGAAATACCGCATACCAAAGAAAATTAATGCAACACTACACAAGAAAAAAAAAGGAATACAAAGAGAATCCGTTTGCACCGTTGAACTTTGCTTAAGTAATTCAAATAACGAACCATTTTGCTAGCATCACCGGCCTCTTTCATTTCACAAGATGCAACATTTAACGCTTGTAAAAGTCGATGCTGATTTTCTATATCAATACTAAATTCTTCATCTAATAGCCTAAGAATTTGTTGCTGAAGCAAACTGCAGCGATTTGAGTAACTTCTTTCTTGACATTGGTCTATTCGTTGTTGCAACTGCCTAGAAATATGTTGGCACTAATTTATTGCTGAAAAATTCCAAAGGCTTTGTATAAAATCTGGAGGAATTTGTTAATTTCTTCTTCGAAAAAACATAGGATGTTACGCTAATGTCAATCAAAAACATTCTGACGAAAATAATACCAGAAAAGTTCAAAAGCAAAACGGCGGTCGCCAGCACAAAGCGTTAATAAATACACAGCCAGTGAAGAATCTTCAAATGTCTCAAATCGCAAAGCCTATAAACGTACACATGTAACTGAATCATATAACGACTCACAAAACCGCACAGTCGAGAGAACCCATCACTAATCCATCATGACGGAACAATATTTGTAAACTGGAAACTTTGACAGTCACTGAATTGATGTTTTGAATAATATGCTGATACAGAATTTCATATTAGAATACCTTCTCTTTACCCATTTAAATTCAAAAATTAAAACTTCTCATGAGTCGAAAATATCAGCTGCTGGATAGTTCTAAATCTAGCAAACAGTATCTTAAAACACATGAATAAAAGCGAAAAACGCAAAACAACCTCAACCAATTCGGGAAGGAAATTAAATAGAAAATCCGACGAAGCATTTTTTAGCCATGATATAGCTTTCGAACGAATGGTCAGATCCGGAAAACTGAAAAAGGAATTTACCAACAAATTCTGGACAAACATATTTTCGACCCATCTATTCGGAATTTTAAAACATGTTTGGATTAGGAAAATTAGTTAGTTAATAATTACTGAAATTTAATTAATAATTACTGTGGAAGAAGAAGTTCGATCGCTTGCACTGAACTCAACGGCATCCAGTCATCTAGCAACTGATAAATATTCGTTAATGATGCCCAATCCCAACCAACGGCAGAAGCAAGCACTAAAGGCAATGCATCCGGTATATGAGTCAAATAATGTCGTTTTTCCCATAACGCTTCCTTTTCATCCTCAGTTAAACTGAAAGTTGAAATGGAACTAACAGACAAATCTCTCTTTTTCTCTTGGAACTACATTTGATGATCAAAAAATCAAGAATAAATTATCTACGTTATTTAAACATTCAGAGGTGAGGCACAGATGAATTGGCAAATAAAGGGGGGAAATGAAATATCCGGACACGAACAAAAGGATAATGGTCTACCAGAATAGTTCCTGTTACGAAAAAAGACACCTAACCCTCACAACAATACATAATTCTTCAACATGGGTAATCTATGAACGCTTTAACTAAAGCATACATACAAAAAAGCAAAAATAAATTATCACAAACCTGTGAGTAACTCCACTCTCTACAATATCCAGTAAATTTTGCTGTGTATCCGAATCAAGAGAGTTGAAATCGCGTTTCAGACTACAAATATTTTAAAGCTAAATTTGTTTTATCAAAAAATCCAGATATATAATTATGAAAAAGTGAGACTTGTCGGTGCAGCAAAAAATACAACTTTGCACTTTCTGATTTTGATTTGAACGGATCTAATTTGAACGAGATTTATTTTTTATTTCTTATTTCCTCGTTAAATTACCCAAATTGTACATAGTGAAGAACATCTGTCAAAAACGACTATACCCTAAAACAGAATCTTCCCGTTGCAAAATGAAAAATTTGATTTCGATTGAAGAAATTTTAAGAAAACTATACAAAAGATAAGCACCTATTTTCGCCGTAGTTAACGCATGGGAAAATAACATCGTAATGTAGTTGCGGTAATGTCACAAGTACAACAAGATCATCCTCCATTTCGAACAATGGTCGAGGTCCCCATGGATGAACCACTTTTCCACTGATAGCAGAGAGTGGCAAAAGAAGAGATCCTTGTCGAAGTAGGCTAAATAAACTGGATGTCAAAACTTGAAGCAATATTTTTTGAAAATTATGACAACTTTTATGCTATACACATAATCAGTTACTTCTAACGGAACTAACAGAGCTTTTATGATATTGATATGATAATTTTAGCATTACTAACACATTTAATCAAAGATATATATCAAAAAATATATAAAGATATATGGTAATTGTACCATCAATACAGTGATATCAGTAAATAGTCAAGCAGGCTAGGAACTAATGGAAATTTCAAACAACTGTTTTAATTACAGTCTGAAAATGTCCTAGTAAATTCAAAAAACCAAGTCAAAACATTGCATCTTCTGAAGCAGTTGAAAGGAAGTCATGGAAACATGATATTAACAGACCCTTCGTGATCGAACAGTGGGAAAGAAGCGCAAGCAAGTTGTTTTTCAAGTAATGTTTGCGCTTCACTTGGCACATTCGATGGATGAATCTGCAGATTACGCTATAAGCATATCCAATGAAAAATAAGTTTGATAATTAAGAACCACCAAAAACAATTATACTTATGTTAAATCACAAAAATTCCCACTTATACAAATTAGATTCATATAAACAAAGCATACTCACATAATCACCAGAAACTGAATTGCCAGTTCCATAAAGTAGGATAAAAATGCGCGTTTCTCTAGGTAAAACACAAAATGGGATGCGAAAACAGGCCTGCAAATTCAATGTTCTCTGCAGAATAGAATAGCAAAGAAAGGATATGCACCGCCTAAAACTTAATAATAAGATCAGATTCAAAACTTGAATTTAAAACACAAACCCTGCCACCTTTAATGTTAACGACAAAACTTCTTGGTTCTAGAATAATATAATCCTTACCATTAGAATATTAAACATATAAATTATTAATGTATATCTCAATAATGAAAAAATCATAAAAAAGAAAGCGCTAACCCAAGTATTAGTTCGACAGTATGGAAAGAAATGATCATTGATGATAGGTCGAGGATTTTCTTTAAAACCTCGACATATTTCTGCCGTTCCATGCATTACATGGACAGCAACTGAGAATAAACTGAACTCTTGTGACCATTCTCGTGGTATATTGTGGACTGAATCGACGTGCACTAATAGTTGCTCATCCACCGTTAGGATTTCCCGCTGTTCACGCTCACTATTCGAAAATGTCTATAACCAAGAAAGAAGTATAAAGCTAGCACTTCCGGAAAAATAAAAAAACAGAATTGGTGATTCCTATGAAAGGAAAGACAAGGTCGATCTCAGAAAAGATATCAAACGATACCACAAGTACCTTTATCACTGTATTTTAGTATTTAAAATCATAAATTTCCTGTTAAATTACTACTTTTTTCTTATAGCATGTTTAAATGTTTTCTTTACAGTAGTTTTAATAGACATAACTGAGAATTTTAATAGACATAACAAAAAGTGTACGGTAACAGCAAAATAGACCTTTAAAGGAAGGACATCGAATCCACATCGTACAGATTTGCAATATATACCAAGAAAGTTATGCACAACAGTAAGGAGTTCTGTTATTGCGTTTGAAAGTTGTACCTATGATATGCCTGGATTCAGGGATGAATTTGTTATACACGAATTAATGATAAATATACAATGATTAATATCAAGCAGTCAGTTTCATTAACTTATAATACCATTCTGCTGATGGTTCTTTTACTATAGCAATAGTTTCCCTTGTACGTCACGTCACTGTATGTTTTTAATAAAACCTCTCATTACAGTAGGATGTATAATGTTGAAAGATAAACATAAAGCAAATAAAGCGAAATCATACCGCCGTTTCTGCTGCAAGAAATAAGCGCAAAGCTGTGGAAAGATCAGTTGTCATAATGCGCCCAAGAACAGTACAAAGAAGCTTCACTGACTGGCTTACTCTTTCTTTATTCTTCAGCGCTGCAATTCGAGGAATAATTTCAATCAAAATGAGCAATTTTAAATGGAATACTCGAATAACAAGACCAACATAATATTTACCACTGTTGTCAAAATGTGTGTCAGAACAACTACGCAGTGAATTCTTTAGTGCATCCAATATTTCTCGAACATTTGTTACTGTTCGCACTACAGAATCAGGTTTCTTCGAACTAAAAAACTCACAAATGTGGGAGTTAAAGTTGTCGATATTTTATAGAATTTTCAAAATCAAAATTCGTCTTGTACTTTATGAAAACTACAGGAAAATTCGAAGAAGTGTAATCGATGTCATAGAGTTTTGTTAGGTTATATTTCTCAAACAAATTCTTCTACGATTTTGGACAGGTAAAAAGATTGCCTGATATGTAACACAACAGCATATCTGTAATATGCTATGCAGTATCTCCTTTAGTATACCAATACAATATGTATAACAATATAGTAAAACAGGATAATTTGCAATATGAAACACCTCTTTATACTAAGACTACATGCTAAAGACGACCAAACGAAATTAGTCAACCCCTTAGAGAATCATAATGATACAATATGCAATTGTTTACTTGAATGTGACAAATTTAAGTAAAAGATGTTAAGAAACTCTCTCTCAAAAAAAAGAAAAAAAAAAAGACAGAATGAATACCTGAGTTGGAAAGAACGCCTTGGACTGCCATCAGCACTTGGTATATCAAGCTGGTGTATTCTTTTGGACCGATTGTCACTTGCTATTTTCCCAACCTACACAAAAATAATAATTATCAACGAAATTAGACCTAACATTCAAATTTGAATTTGAAAATCAAAGAATCGAAACGAGAAATTACCTCAAGTCGTATATCTTTCCCAAAAGCAAGTGCCTGTCCAACAAATGGATTTTCACCAAGCTGAGAACTGCTAAGAAGAAATTCATCCAACCCATAAATCTAAAACAGGACGACCTTGAACTGTTTTAACATCGCATCTGACCAGTCAGCTCATGAACAATAAATATTCAATTAGTTTAATTATTCACTTTTAGACCATATTCATCGACTGGTAAACGATCTTGCAGCATACTGATTTGTGAAGGGTCAAGGAATGTGTTTAACACATTTGCCAAAATGTACTGAATTGTACTTGTAGTTTCACAGGTGAACGTCATTCTATCGTCTGCACTTAATATTGTCGGCCAACTGAAATAAAATTTTCCGGGAAAATGAGATATTAAAAACTACATGATGTATACTCGCATATTTCAAACTAATTTTAAAGAAGTATTAACCAAATGTAGAAATACCTGTAGTCTTTCTCAACGATTACTTTTACACTGGTAACTTTAAAACTTGTTATTAAGTAATCCACAACAGGTGATATGAAACGCCTTGATATTGGATCACAGTGCTGAGGGGAACGACGAAGAAGAGAAGCAATCTAAAATTTACAGTACGTATCAATCTCGAATTCAAACATAAAATTATGGAATGCTGATGGTGAAAAAAGCATACGGAATATTAACATCCAAACCTCACGATCAACTTCTGAAGGTTTCTCTTGCAACTGTATTTCGTCAAAATCAATTTGATGTCGCCCGGTAGAAACTGCAGATTCATTTCGTCTACTCTTCTGTGCTCTCGGAGGTTTACACGGAGCTAAGCCATTACCTATATTGAAAATTGCCTTTCCTTGAGAAGTTAAAAAGAATTTTTTTTGTAAAAAAATCTCTCAACAAAAATAAAAAAAAAAAAAAAAACCTTTAACATCAATAGCCAAGCGAGACGATGGAATCGACTGCGACAGTTCTAATGAAGATACAAATAGCGAGGAGTCATTGCCTTTGCTCTGCTGCACTCTCGTATTTTCATTCTGATTAGATATCAATGAAGCTTCACGACTGCCAGTAAAGCGAGTAGCACAAAGCGGGTCAAATTCTTCCCATGGCTAGAAAAGATTTCAAAATACTTAAAAAAAAAAAAATTATGAAAACTGCAGGTCTCACAAGAAATAAAACGTTTCTTACTCCACATAATATTCCTAAGCAAAGTCAGTTATAGTATTATTTACTGTTAATGATAGGAGCTGATACTACAGTTCTATCAAAATCCATCACGAAGAAACTGGTTACGCTTGCAAAATATAGAACCTGACATGTGAAGGAGAGAATAAACATTACAGACGGGTAAACAAAAAAAAAAAAAAAATTTCTAATTGATTTAGGAGAAACCAAGGAGTAAATTGCGCATAAAAATCTCTCACCTCAATAAAGTACTTTCACAAAAAGAAAGGAAAAGAAAAGAATAAATTAAAGCATTTCAATAACAAGCACCTTTCAGAGTTCAAAAAAGATTAGATCCAACGGAATTTTTACGGTTTGAACTAAATACAGGCTTCCAATTTACACTACCGCTAACATTAAAGATCGCAGATTGAATGTTATAATACCTCTAAGTGTTTAACAGAAAAGCGACAAGAGACAAAGCAAATTCTTGCAAAAAAAAAATGGTTAGCGTTATTAGCCCTTTTTCGTTGGTATACCAGAGGTTTCGTCGGTCACCAAAATATTCATGGATCTAAATTTTTGTAAAAGTTTTTTATAAAATAGAGCTTCCAGCTATTCAGTTTTCTCTTGCAACGAAATGTAAGATCTGAATAGCTTTAAATAAATGGGGAAATTAAATTTTGCAAGAAAAAAAAAAGAAAAAAAAGAGAAAAACAAATAAAATATAACACAAATTTGCTCCTTTCGGTCTAATTTCATCACCAAAGCTTGTCAGTGATAATTTAATAGGAGGAAAAGTTACTTCTTTATCGCTCAGATCAATCAAATCGCTGTTTGTTTGCAAACTGTTAACAGAGGAACAGAAAGGAACAACAACTGCACTGCTCGATGGAGATAACATTATCAAGGTAGCATCCGGAGCATCAACCCGTTGCTTAGTGATTCCGGAAGTATCATTCGGTTCCGTGCCAGATAACATATCAGGAAGGTAATGTGTGAGAGTATTCGATTCCAGTTCTGCTAAATCCCATAGAAATTTGATGTGATTTTGACAATTTTGGAATTATATGGATAAGGATCCAATAAATACACTGCGTTAAGTTGAAAAAAAAGAAAAAAAATTGACGCCATTAAAAAGCCCAATGAAGTCTGAAATGGACAGTAACAATAACATAAAATACAAGTAAGAAGAGAATTTTTGCTTGACGTCTACCTTTTTTAAAGAGATAAAATTGAAATCATTACAAACGACTTCAGATCTACTTACTGTGATGTATGGAATGCAGACTCTCTTGTTTGTCATGTTTCATGTGTGGATAAAAACCAATGTTTCCTGACGTTGTTGGAATGTCCGCATAGTGTGATTGTCGATTTCTACAAAGTTACTTGGAATAAGTATGACAGAGTAAAATACAACAGCAATTCTTAAATATCATAATAAATGCGATGAAATTTGAACCCAAAAACCAAGAAGAACATAAAACTGGTTTGAAAAATAAACTTTAGACCTGAGATTTCCATCTCATGTTAACTATTTTCTTGAATAATTAATGATTTAGAAAAAAAGGGACTAAAAAAGAAGTGTTAAAAAAAAAATTAAAAAGAAGTGCTAAACAGATCCCTTTCTTAAACAAAACTGAATTTGCTAAAGAAAAAAAAAGAGTACGGAAATATATGGGTATATGTGAGACAGCGACTTCGAATGTCAGCGTTACACTGATCGACTTCTTGAGTATTTTTTTCAACATCATCCCAACAAATCAAATCCTGAGCATATGCATTTTCCCTTCGCTTGCGTGATTCCTCTTTATATGACTGCCTAAAAGAATATTTCACATTTTCATAGGCGTCTAAATCCCAATTTTTAGTTTTAATCAAATAAATTAGTTAAAAAAAAAAGGAAAAGTCAACTGCGTTGTAAAACTGTGATTGAATTAATCCATAATAACAATATCTTAACAGTACCAGCATATTTGTCGTAGTATAATCCAAAATTGCACAAAAATATCTAACCTACTAAGTTCCAGTGCCAGCTCCAAATCCCTATCATAGACGTAATCGCTTGTCCTCATCCTGTCTTTTTACGAATTTCTCCACATCTGTAATAATTTAAAAGAAAAAAAAATATTCCAAGAACGACTGACTACTAATCGTATAATACCACTTGATAATTTCCCTGAATTATTTCGTTCAAATACTTCTCAGTACTGTCAATTTTGATAGCAAGAATTTTTATCTTTTACTAGTGTTGTTCAAATGATTTCATTCACTTTATCATTTTTTTCGTCCGAACAAAATATTTCTTCAATCAGAATGCGTTAGGTAAAATTTCAGAGATACAAAATTACGAGGATCAGGAAGGAAATTTGGAAAATAAAAGTGAAGAAAGCAATGAAAATTGCAAAATTCCAAATAATTCTAATTTGTAAATCTATAATTTTCATTTATATCAGGTTCATTTTTGTTCTGGTTTCTTATGTATCGAAATCCCAAATATCATGGAACAAAATTTATCGTAACATCATAAAGCAAAGAATTTGCAGCTAATCAATGTGTTAAAATACACAAACATATGTTTATACTTTTAAATTATGACGTGAGGATTAAATTTAAACTCAAATTCGAGGAGAACCATATATCAATTCAAGTCTGATTCAAACCAATCAAGAGGAGAGAAATCTGTATATGATGGTTTTAATAAAGCTTCCCCTGAAGCTAATGATTCGTCGGCTTGCCTACCATCATCAAGGCACTGATTTTGGCGTAGATAATGACCCTCACCGGATCTCCATACCGTTAAAAAAAAATGATGTGAAAATAATAAAAAGTACTGAGAGTCTTGCATGTAATTCTATTTTTATTTCAATCACCACATATTTAAAAATTGAAAACATAAATAGTAATCCATTTTAACACCAATTTATACTACTATTTTAGAGCTACTACTTTCTGGGTATCAGAATATACGTAGAAAACCCACCTACGAAAAAAAAATCGAAGTATTGAGAGAATTTGATTAAATTTGGAGATCCACGACAAAACATTCAAATGATTTACCAAATATATTCGAAAAGAAAAACAGGTAAATTTGATAAACTAATTTAATGAATATGATGAGATTCTGTAAAAATTTTCTTGCCGTTTATCCAAAAACAACAACAACAACAACAACTCCAGCTATTTTCACTCTCAACTTCTGCAATAATAATAAAAAAAAGGCAAAAACAAAAAGTGAAATATTTCTAACAATTTATGAAAACGATACATAAACTGCATCTGTTATAACAACTGAAATTTTCTTATTGTACTGAAGGTAATTATTATTCACGTATCACCACTCAAAACTAAATTTTACAAGGCATTTTCTGTGCGCTTCCACATGCGTCTCTCAATTACTGCACATTTTTTTTAAAAAAAACCTTTTCTCAATCTATTACATATACCATTGTCTTTTGCTATTCACAACCATTTTCTCTGTCAATTCTCTCTTAAATATTTCTTTTTCTATTTATGCTAAAGAGAATTGTTACTATATTTCCTCTCTCTTTTTCTCTTACTTTCGGAAAGCTGTATTGTTTTATTTCCGGGTAATACTCAATCAATCTGGCTGCATTACCACCACATACACTTTACAATCTATCCGTTTAAAATCCGGAATAAATAAAAGAAAAAAAAGAATGTACACCAACAAGTAAAGCTCTCAACAATATCATGTGGATTAAAATGTGTGTGGCTGTGGGCTGCATTAAATGTTGTCAGCGATGGTTGTTGACTATGTTGACATGATTGCTGGAAGTTTTGTTAGGATTATCACTGGAGTATAGTGGGAAGTGGTGAGCAATTATTCTGGTATTTTTGCCGGAAAGGGTTATGGTACTTAGCTTTCGGCAAAAATTTGATTCAAAGTGAGTGCTACGTAATGCAAAGAGTATTCTTATTGATTATTAAGAAAATTCATTGAAGCATTGCACGGTTTAATTTTTAATCACCATTTTTCAGGATTTCAAAATTCTTCGTTCTGAGATGTTTATTTTAGTAGTTGAATCTTAATTAAGTATTGAATACGATTTTTTGACTAACATTTCCAAAAAATTTGATTGCTAAGTTCTGGAATGACTCTGAATTTGTGTTGTTTTTTCAACCTTGCTGCTACTTTTACGGAGATTCAAATTCTAAAAAAAAGAAAAAAAAAAGACATTAAATTACATTAGTGGCGTTTATCTGTCAAGTTACAATAATAAAGGAACTATTAATTATGGTTTGTTCAGAAATAGGAATCTGGAAAATATATTCATCAACCTAATTTTGCTCACCGAATGGCTGTGAGCGGTTTTGCTTCCTCCATATTGAATAAAATTCATGAAATTGTTAGCGGTGGCGCAGTTTCTATTTTGCACAGTTACAATGGACGAAATGATACGGTGGCTGGACCTTCCAACATGATGCAAATTCAGGTATCATCACATCTCTTTGTTGATATTTGTCGTCCATAGTTCCTTCATTCAATTTCATGCATTTTGTTTTATTGTAAAAAATCTTTCTTTTTTCATCCTCGACCTTGAAGTGATTTTTATCGTGAAATTTTTTGAAGAAAAAGGATAGCTTCATAATAATCATTTTTTAATAGGATAATAATCTAGAGGCAAAAAAAAATAGAGTATTTTGGTTTATTCCTGGTAGTGTCATCAGTTTTTTCTCTTGATAAGAAAAAAAAATTTCTGATTCGAAGAAAAAAATTATGTTTTTGGAACATTCTAAAATTTTTTGATTTTTTGAGTTTTATATATAACTGAGTACCGTTATAATTACAGGATCGTCGGCTGGTTGAAAAAACGTTTAAATTGATGGATACTGTTGTCAAACACTGTCAGCAGCCACGTCTGAATCTTAAAAATTCACCACCTTTTATACTTGATATACTTCCCGACACTTATCATCAGTTATCTACCATCATATCCAAGAACCCAAATGCGCTGAAAGACAATACATATTTAGTACTGTTCATGGAGAACGTACAATCAAAATGCAAGCAGGTTCTCATATTAATGTTCTGCCTTTTATACTTTCCATAATGAAATCTACTTACTTTAGGGTTACTTGCTTTTATTAATTTGAATACTTGTAATTATTCGCTTTGCGTTTTCCGTTATCGGGAATGTCATTTTTTCTTATAGACAATGAAATTATTCAAAGAAGATCGTGAAAGGATTTACGATGAAAGGTCAGGAGCACGACGTAATCTTACCAAACTTTCGCTGATCTTTTCGCATATGCTAGCAGAGCTGAAAGCTGAATTTCCGGATGGACATTTTATTGGTGAAAACTTTCGTATCACCAAAAAAGAAGCGGATGCATTTTGGAGGGAATCATTTGGCATCAAGTAACCATTTTTTGTGATATTATTAGTCTGTCAAATTGCTGTTTCAGCACAAAGAATTGCATTATATCTGATATAAAATTGAAAGGAAAATGCAGAAACTTCTATTTTTCAGGACTACCGTACCATGGTTCGAATTTCGAATTGCATTAAGCAAAGTGCATAGACTTAATACCGGTTTAGAAACCCTTGCTTTGAAGACTACCATTGACCTTACCGTTAATGAGCATATTTCGAATTTCGAATTTGACGTATTTACAAGGTTTGTCTCTTTTCGTTTCTATTTATACTGATCCATATGTGAAGTCTAACTATAATGACCGAGTTTTATCTACTGGATTTCAGACTTTTCCAACCGTGGAATACACTGTTGCACAATTGGCAGCTACTTGCAGTAACTCATCCCGGATATGTTGCTTTTCTGACATATGATGAAGTGAAACAAAAGCTTCAAAAATATAGTAACAAGCCCGGAAGGTTCTTTCCCTCATTTTTTGTATTATAAATTCTATCAAGCGATGTTTTTGGCTGAAACTGTTATGCTTATTAGAGTACTTATTGTTTGTTTTCTAGTTATGTGTTCCGCCTGAGCTGTACACGTCTTGGACAGTGGGCTGTTGGTTATGTTGCTCCTGATGGTAAAATTTACCAAACAATACCACAAAACAAGTCACTCATACAAGCTTTGGTTGATGGAAGTCGAGAAGGATTGTAAGTTGTTCTTTCGTAAACTCGTTCTATTAATATCGTAGGAGACCATTACTTTAACTTCATATTTAATCTTTTCATTCATAACAAGCCTAGCATAAAAATTTTCAGCAGAACTTTCATGCTTTTTTAAAATCCCTTGTCGTTTGGGCTGCTTTGATTTCATAACATACCTTTTTAGTTATCGTTTTCCGGATGGAAGACCAACCAACCCAGACTTAAGTCATGCCTTGCAGCCAAGTCCAGAAGGTCGTGTTAAGGTAAGCAAGTATCATCAAAGTCGTTTTGGGATCATATTCAAAATTTTTCATTTTTACTAATTGGGCTATATTTCTGTGTATTCTGATCAGCGTTAAAATTATTATCTGGGCAAGGCTTTTGATTTTTAGGTGACTCCAGAGCAATATCAGATTTATTGTGAGATGGGTACCACATTTGAAATGTGCAAAATTTGTGCAGAAAATAATAAAAATGTCAAATTGGAACCATGTGGCCACTTGCTTTGTACACCTTGTTTGCAGAGCTGGCAGGTTATTATTTCCTATTTGAAGAGTGTGAGGTCCAACTGTAATGGTCTCTTTAATTATGGTGAGAATGGTTGGGTACATCGAGAAAACAGTATTTTAGTTTCAGAACAGTATTGCAGTTTCCACTTAGTATTATGTTATTATGAAATCTTATTTACTTCTCAAAGATTGGTTTTTTAATTTTTTTATTAAATGATATTTGTTGTTGTCTACCTATTTGCTGCATCTGTTACCCTAACATACGCTTTTATTCCGGGTATATGTACCACATCTGGATTGTTGTAGGAATCAGATGGTGGCGGTACATGTCCATTCTGTCGCTGTGAGATTAAAGGTACGGAGAGAATCATTATCGATTCATTTGATCCAATAGAAGCTAATAAAAAACTTGGTTATGAGACGATTATTGAGAAAAGCACTGTTAAAAATGTAGTGAGTCATTTTCGTATTTTGTTTTGATTTCATATTTTATGAATAGATTCACATTTGCTATTTATCATATGCTTTCATTTACATCAGATTTTTCGGAATTTAGAATTATTTCGGACTAAAGATGTATGATAATTGCTGAAAAAAATTGTTTCTAGCGGCAGTCATGGCCACCGAGGAGTGAAGCTGTGCCACCTCGACGAGCACCTCCATTACCTCCTCGTTATGATTCGTCTTCAGCTGGCAATAGTCCATCCGTAACACACAAGCAGTTGATCTTCGATGTTCCTATAGCAAGCAACAATAACTGGTCAACACATAATGCGGGAAAACTTGAGCAAACTGGAAATGTTTGTTTTTTCTTCAAATTTCAGGCACAGCACGGACAAATGGAAGGGAAATGTCCAGATTTGATAAGGCAAAGAGTTTGTTAACACCAGATTTTCTACGATTTTAATACTTTTGGGTGTAGTTCCAGGATGCGATACCAAATAGCATTTCACAATTGAAAGTGTTAGCACCAGCAACAACAGAGGGGTCATCATACGTGAATGTGGTAACTTCCGGCGGGAAGTCGAACTATGAGGGATTACAATATGTGAACACTGCTGTGATTAATGGTCAAACATAGGTCATTAAAGGTTATTGCTTTCAGATTTGTCATTCCGGCATTACTTGGGATTCACTTCATAATATCATGTTAATGTGTCGAATCCATGTTTTCTTACTGTTTTTCTCTAAGTTATTTCCTTGAATATTGTTGTAAATCTTGCGTCGATTAACCGTTTGTTACTATCAGATATGCTAGATTTCAAATTAGCCGGCCGAATGTTCTAAATCTTGCGTAAAGATGTTAAAATTAATTTGCGTATGAAGGTACCGTAGTTTTTATGTATTGGAATTGATTTCTTTTGTAAAATGGTTCCATTTTTTTCAGGAAAATTATGTTTTCATGTTGCTTCTTCAGATTTCTTTCTATCTGCTCAAATATTTTTGTGCTTTATAGTTTTTTTTTTCTGCATTCAACATATGTTGGATAACTGTGCTAGTAAGTTCCGAGCACAACACTTTTAAATTTTTTCATATTATATAATTTACATCACAACCAATTACGTACTGTGCTTATTGACAACTTCCTTTTGCTGTTAACTCGCTAACACTGAAAGTGAAGTAATAATTTGTAATTGCTTTATTTTCATTGTCTTTTATTTATCTTTTCATACTGTAAGTGATTTTTCTCATTCGCATGCATCTTTTTGGTACAAAGAACAATTCCTTATCAAATTAGAGAATCGTGTATCATAATACTGTTGCGAAATGTTGCGAGCAAAATATTATCATTATTTTGATCTTATGCCGAGTAGTACAAAACAATTTATCATCCGTTTTATCCGATTGCTGAACTGCTTCGGTGTAAAGTACTTTAAAGAAACTTGTCATCATAATATTCATCTGTTTTTCCCTTATTGCTCGATTATTTGGCCTTGTTAACATGACGGTCTTTCAGCTTTTTTCTCTCCGATTATTTAATCTGGAATTTGGTCATTTCAGTGTTTTCTTTTTGCTGCATGCGCCTTTGATCTGAACTATTGTTTTCCTTTCCTGATTTCATTGTTCATTCCGGTTTAGGAATTATAAACGGAGACTTATAAGATTTTTACCATTATTAGCTTTACGTAAAACTGTATGAATTGCCATCCATTGTTTATCTTCGTCTTTGGTTGGATGAGTATACGCTTAACAGATTGTCCGAGAGAAACTGCACTAATCGAGAAATATGTTTTATCCGTCGATTAATATCCTTTTTAATACATATTATCTGTAAATTACTATTACGTTCATATTGGAATTTATTACGTTCACATTGGAATTTATTCCATTCTCCTGAAGGGTAATTAAAGTTTGTTCAAATTTCGAATGGCAAACATACCGAAATTGAGCTGCATGAATTCCTTTAAGAATCAAAAAACTTCACATTTGCTATATTTAATTCTTTCAGTAAATTTTGTTAGTTTATTTGATCAGTATGTCACATAGTCCCACGAACTTTCCCTGAGATTCGCTTTCTAAATGTAATAGATTTCATGTTTCTCATTTCGATTTTTCCAGCTGAATTCAGAAGTGAAAATGATATTCATGAAAATATTAGCTACTTCTTTGTACTGCTCACTGCCTATTTTCTATTTTCATAATACCCAATGATGCTTAATACTTGTGATTATGTCATTTTCAAATTTTTTATGGTTCAGTATGAAGGATGACAATGTGTTTATCATACATGTATTGTGTTAACCAAATAAATCATCCATTTTCAATATAATAATTTTGTATTTGTCTTGAAAGACCTAATAAGTTAAAAATACCAAATGGATAGCCTATCAAATAAAATGAACGACGGAGTTCTTGACCAGATTGAGCGGTTGTGAAATTTTGTTATCTTGCTTATTAATGAAATTCAGGTATCCAGTTGTTTCCAAAAGACTGCTCACGTAACAGCTAACTATTGATCGCTGTAGCATAAACATCAAAATTATCGTAGAGGTGAGGACATCTTACAGTTTGATGTTCTGATGAACTGTATCTTTTCATTTTGATATTTAAAGTGTCAAAGAAAATGGAAAAGTGAAAAAATAAAAATAAAAAAAAAGCAACATTATAAATAACAGTTATGAAATGGATAAAAGAAATGAATTTGCATTTCATGTTTTAGATCAATGAATCACCGTCCAATGTGAACTGGTCGATCTTCAATCTCGAATTCGGCGGTTGCTGCTCGTGAACCTTTATGCTTATGCGATCCGAGCGCAAATGCAATTGCAGCGAATAGATATATAAGCACACATGTCCAAGCTAAATATGTGGGTAAACCTGTCGTCTGACCCACAGAATAATCCCATTCTATATTCTGCAATATTATTTCCATAGTGTTTCTATACTTTTCAAATGACATTTTTGTTCGAAAATACTTTCATTCTTGTCTACTTCCTTTTTTTTTGTGTGTGTGTGGATTCTTTAAAGTCATAGGTAATCATCTTTCACTATGAGCGAAATCTTATATTGCATTACAATATATACATCCTCGTTGAAAAGATTTCTAACATTGGATAATTTGAACTAAAAAGAAAAAAAAAAACTAACATTTTTCAGTTTTCATCGCAAAAATAATTTTTAATTTGAATTTCAAAAATTTCAATTAAAGATGGTATAAACATTGAAATATTGGATGTTATTTTGCTAATTTCATAATTGTAATTTATGAGAATGCAAATTTCGAGTTTTAAATAAAACTTGCTTAATTCAACAAATAAATTTGATCGCTTCACAAGAAAAAAAAAATACTGCTCTATAAACTTCACTCTTGTAATTATCGAAGAAAAATTTATGGAATATAGATTTTCTGGAAAATAAAATGTCTTAAATTTCATTTTAATTTTTGATATTCGCATGGAATAATCTTATTTATAACTGATTATTTTTATTATCAATTTTCTATGTTCTTATCAAATTATCTTTGTATAAAAAAAAATATTTCAGAGAAGAGAAGAAGCGAATAGCAAAAAATAAAATATTTAGAAAAACCTTTTACGTGTAAAATAAAAATCCTGAAAAAATTTTTGATAACGGTTAAAGATACGGTAGGAACATTCATGATTTATAATTTCATCAAAAAAAAAAAAAAAAAGTATTTAAACCTTAGCTTGTTCTGCAACGGAACGATTCCATTCACTAATGCTGTTTGTTAATATTTCTATTGTAACAAAAATACACATTGCTGAAATTTATAATTATAAATTCAAATGTAATATTTGAATTAATCATGGTTTTAAAAGTTAATTGACTCAATTATTTCAACTAGAAATTAACAATATGCTTAATTTAAATAAATGATAGTCCCTTTCATTCTTTCTTTCTTTCTTTTTTTTCCAATGTTACAAAGAAAAAAAAAATATAATCTTTGATTAAAGTTAAAAAAAAAAAAAAATGTTAAATAATCAAAAATTTACCAATAACACCATAAAGACATGCAACCAAGCGTTTAAATATATAACGATGATGATAAAATGTATACACTGCAAGTGCATTAGTTGAAAACATTAGCAACAATGATATAATACCAAATACCATTTGCACCAAATAGAAGTCTAAAAATTCAAAATGATTTTATTTCAACCAATTATTTCAATTCATTTTTCTTCCTTTTGTAATATCCATATCATTTTCTTCCTTTTTTTCCTTTTTTTTTTTTGCTTTTTTGTTAAAAATGTCTATTACTTTTTCCTTTAATCGCTTTAATTTTTGCGTTTAAACTAAATTTTAAAATTATCAATATTGATATCATAATGATTAACACAATAAGTTTCACATGATCTTTATAAAAGTTATCTTTAAAGGATAAAAGAAAAAAAATTTTTTTGTTTTTTTTTTTTTTGTAGATTTCTTTCTGAGAGTTTTTTGATTTTTTTTTCTTTTTAAATTTTAATTAGTTGACTTAAATTCCGTTTTTTTTTTTTAATTTAAGATTTTTTAATTGCTATTTTTAAAACTTTAAACAAAATGTATTTTCTATTCCTATTCGATATAATTTAAATTGATACCTTGAATTCTTCTTTCGATACATTTTATTTATTACTTTATTTTGATAAAATTAATTGTCAAAACAGAAAAAAAAAAAAAAAAAAAAACTAAACGAACGCTTAAGATCAGCATCTGCAAGTCGAAGAACATGTTCCGGAGGCTTTGGAAAGTGCGGTATCCATTCCACTGAAAGTTTGAATTCAATAATTAACCAAGCATCACTTTTTTTTTTTTCGTGAAAAATTGAACATGAAGTTGTCGTTTTTGGAAAATCCAAATTTTTCATCCTAAAAGTACCCTAAGAAAATTTCAATTATATATATTATTTGAAAGGGAAAAAAAAAAGTTAAAAATTAAAATTGTAATAGCTAACATACCAACTTGTTTTGTTCCATTTGTTTTCGTTCGCCATTCACCCCAAACACCTAATTGCACATGTATTTCTTCGAAGTCTGTATTTGTAAAATCGATTATGGTCCAATTTGGTGTAAGCAACGAAATTACAAATATAATTATTGCTAGCTGAAATTATATATTCAGCTATTTTTTTTTTTTTTTTTTACATATAATTATAATAATGTTCATTCTTGCTTATACCTTTCTTCTTTTTTTTTTTCTCTTCTTTTTTAAACCTAATTATTTTGTAGAAATTATCTTCTTTTTCTTTTTTATAAGACTTCAAAATCAAGAAAAAGAAAAAAAAAGAAAATCTCAATTAAGCTGTAAGATCTTAAGTATTCTAATATTTTTTGCATTCATTAGACTCTTTTAGTATTTATTAAAAGATGTAAAGTAGTAGAAATTGCTATCGAAAGCTACAATTAGCCTCATCATTTCTCTCATAATAACAAAATTAACAGCAATGAGCGAACATTCGGTCTTATTAGAAAGTTATAAATCCAAAGTATTTAGTAGAAAGTTATTCTACTGTATAAATAATATTGCTATTATTCCCAGTCAGTTTTAACTTTAACTTTGCTTATAAAAACTGCAACAATGCTATTGATTATTTAATTAGTAATAGTAATGATTAATAATGATAATGATAATTATAATAAATAGTGATAATTACTATTATTAGGTTAATTATTCTTTAATAACCATTACATTGTTAAAAATAATCAATTACAAAATTGAAAAATATTTTATTTTAAAGAGTTAATTTTAAAAAATAAGGGAAAAAAAGACGAACATACGCAAGAAGAGTTGCAAGTGCCATACATCGCCGTTGCCATACAATTGAATGATACCTGAGAAAGATGAAATTTGAAAATTAGTTATGAAAATTTTGCAACTTAATGCAAATTCATGCTACTACTTTATCAATTTCAGTGGTTTAAATTTGTTAAGTTATTAGCATTATCTTAATTTTAAATGTTTAAAAGGGATAAAATTTTGTGTCAAAAATTTCTCCAAGAGAAAAAAAAAAGTATTTTCAAAAAAAAAAGCGATGAAATATCCCAATTGCAATGATTTGTATATGTTCATGTGTAAAAAGAAATAATAAACTTTCCAGAAATCAGTTGTAAAATTTTTCTCCAAATATCTAGTATTTGAAAATTTTTTGCACTATCTAAATATGTTGAGAGTTAAAAAAAAAAAAAAAATGAAAGGATAAAAAAGTAAATAAAAGCAAAAAGCAAATACTTCAATTATTCTAACATAAAGTTGCCATGTATTTATGAAAAAAAAGAATCATTTCAAAAAATTTTATCGTTTTAAAAATGAAAAAATTGCAACTTTTTTTTTTTTTAATGTATAAGTTTTGCTGTGTAATGACTTTGAATACGATGAAATGTGATACTAACTAACACTGAGGAGCGCTTAAGTCAGCAACAGGCTGCTTCGATCTTTGATGATAAACTATCATTTCAAAATAAATGAGTTAGTACTGGTATAATGGAAATGTTCAAATCTTAAAAATTTTTGTTTTTCCTTTTCATTATCTCTCACACCTTTCCTTTTTTTCTTTTTTTTTTTCTATCTCCCTCCCTTCTTTTCCAATTTCTCTCCTAAATCTTTTAAACCTTTATTTCACTCTTCACTTTTGCATCTTTGTTAAATGAAGAGGAAAAGAAAAGATTAGCGTTAAAAAAAAAAAATCAGCTTAAATTTTAAAATACTATAAATTTAGTCAATGGAAATTTTGTTGCTATAAAAGCGGTAACCAAAAATAAATTATTCTTTCCGCTTTTCTCAATAGTTGTTTAAATTTTTAATTTCTGCCTTCTCTTATTCTTCTTTTTTTTTCTCTCTCTTCTTTTTGTTTAACTTTTTGGTAGACAATATAATTATGCATGCAAAGATGAAATATAAAGAACAGAAAAAATTGAAATTTAAAAACAGGTTAAAGAAAACAGAAAAAGGAAGTGCAAATTCAAAAGATAATGATGAATGAATGAATGATTGTTGTGGTAAAGCAAATATTCCAGCAAAGGAAACAATTTAGCAAAAAAAAAAAAAAAAATGAAAGGAAATATCTTTATTTTTCCCGATCTTTTCCACTTATTTTTTCCTTTCGTTTAATAAATCACAAAATATTTGTTAAATTTACCTTCATAAACATCATTTCTCGATTGCTTTTATTGAATAAATGAAGAGGAAAGAATTGAAAATTTCCAACATATGACTTTGAGATTTCTATGGAATATCTCGCAATATTTCTTAATAATGATAATGATAATAATAACAATAATAATAATATAATGATAATAATAAAAATAATAATAATAATAATGAAAATAGTAATAAATAGTAAAAACGGTGGTTTTGCGCAAGTTGTCAATCAAAATTTTATTATTATCATTATTTCAATCAAAATTCAAATAATCGTATTGTTTTGCCTTCTTTAAACGGCCTCTCTTGATAATCAAATTCAGTAATCAGGAATCACAAGAATTCCCTCAGCTACTTCAGTCAATTCTACTTGATGCAACATAAAGAGTGTAAATTGCATTTTTCAAAATTTACTCTTCCCTTCAATCATCTTAACTTTTCACTCCATTCCACATTTTAAGAACACAATGATTAAATTGGAACAGTTATGATAACTGATACAAATAAGAAATTGATAGAGGAAGAGATCGAGAAATGATTGATTATACGGAAAGAAAATTAGAAACATCGTAAATATGATAAGAAATAAAAACAAATAAACAAATAAACAAAATAGGATTATTTAACTAGCTAAAATACTTTTTTTTTTTTGCCCGAAATGTTATCTTCATTACTTGCCATTCTGTCGTTTAGGCATAATGATAAGGAAACTTGTAGTGGATGTTAATTTAATCCAGCTTGTAACTATGATATATCACATAACTGAATTAGTAAATTGATCATAGTCATTTTAATCATGCTTAACAATAATATCATAATTTAACAGTGATCTAAAATAATTAACAGAAAATCTCGTATAGTGAGAAAATTTATCAATTATATGAATATTTTTGAATAAAAGGATGAAATGAAAAATGAAAGGAAATATGATTTAAAATGATATCGGCAAAAGAAAAAAGAAATGATGAAACAAAACAAACCGTTTCACATTAAGCACTTGAGATCCTCGAAGATCAACAGCAGTATCAAGCAGTTGCATTTTCTTTTCTTCCCTTTTTTTTCCTTTTTTTTTTTCTTTTTTTTTTTTTTTTTTGCTTCGTTTATTTCTTTTACGATGCCAACAGAAAGTGAAAATTGATAAGAAGCAATAAAATTAAGCGTTGTAGATAATAGATGATAATAATAAGATTATAATCCAGAAAATTTAATAATCGTATTTAAATGGTTTCTTGTTGAAAGAAGTGACAGAAAATATGATGATAATAATAATAATAATTGATTATTCGATATTCTTGATATCACTAATCGAAACGCTGAAGACATTGAGTAAAAATATCGAGAAATAATAATTGTTTAAATCGAAATTCTTGCAATCTTTTTCATAAAAATGAAATAAGAATTGAAATTGATTCCTATTCTCTCATATTTCTTCCCTGTAACCCTTCCCGTAAGACTTATTTGATTTTCTTATTGGCCTTTCCTTCATTTCTTCTTCATTTTCTTCTCCTTCTCCTTCTGATAACAATGATGATCAGCTTTTAGAGAGGATGAAGAAGATATAGAAGGAGTAAGGGAAGAAAGGGAGGTATAAAATGAGTTACGTTGTAACTTATCATCCATGTGGATTTATTTAATATCATTCTCTCCCTTTCTCCCTCTCTCTCTCTCTCTCTCTCTTTTATTTTTCAAACATTATTCCTAAATTATTTCCATTATACTATAAAATAACAAATATTTTATTTCATTTTTTGTTTTTATCTTTTATTACTATTACTATTTTTTTTTTTTGCTATAATTAAATTTGAAATATTTTTTTCAAAATAAGAAAAAAAAAACGAATATCAACTTATCAGAAGAAATTAATTTATTTCTCCTATTTTATTACACACATTATGTGATAATAACAATAATAATTAAAGTATAATTTTTATTACGTAAAAATTTGAATTAAATCCTATTTATTCTTTTTAATTTTGAAAGAGAAAAATGAAAAGAAAGAGAGAGGGAGAAAAAAAAAAAAAGAAGAAAGGAAGAAAGAAAAGAAAGGATTATTTCTTAACATTAATAGTTTGATATCGAGAATTTTTCGGATCGCTAAGAAAGCTTATATTAAATGCATACAATGTATCAAGAATATCCCCACTTCTTTCACAAAACATAAGGAAATGAAGAAGGAAGTGGAAGCGAAAAAAAAAAAAGAAAAAAAAAAGAAAAGAAAGAAAAACTTAAGCATACGAAATGCTAACTTCAGTTTCTTTTTTTTTTTTTTTTTTTTTTTTTTACACAAAAATTTGTTGATATCTTTGCTACCAAATGGTCGATTTATAAAAGCATTTAAAATATTAAAAATAAAAAAAAAAAAAGGAAGCGAAAAGAAAAGAAAAAAAAATATATACATTTTCATTTGAACCATAATGAACTTTGTGATTTTAACTAAACTGTTCGTATAAATAAGTATGCAAACACTTATGTATGTGTATGTATGTTTATATACTTAAGTATATATATGTGTGTGTGTGTGTGTGTATGTGTGTCCGCTACATACCTTTTCGATGTGCTTTTCTCTCTTTCGTCTTATTCTGGAACTTATCAGTTACCTAATCTTTTCCAAAAATTGATCAGACGAAGGACGAGAAAGCTAAAGTAAGCATGAAATAAACATGAATATAAATGTTGTTTTGTTATTTATAAGATTGAGACTTCAAATTTTAGTTAAAATTATTAAAACAAATGAAATTCTCTCATCTATTTTATCCAAAAAATTTTCAACAAATTTTCATTGATACCTTTACGGATTTATTTTACTATTGTTTAGGAACAGTAAAATTTTTACTATTATTTATTTTTTCTTTCT
>SSBO01000014.1:713203-752977 GCA_005281725.1 Wuchereria bancrofti | reverse complement strand
TAGTAATAACAATAATAATAATAATAAATAATAAATAATAATAATAATTAATGATAATAAATAATAATAATAAATAATAATTAGTAATAATAATAATAAATTTATATTTCTTGGCTCAAATTAAATGAGGTATTATTCATAATGCAATTTTGCAAATGTGCCACTTAACGATGTTTTAATCCATTTTTGCTAATTTTTGCAAACAAACGAAAAAAAAAAGTGACAAGAAAAAGTAATATTATGAAAAAACATGTGCATTATTTTGTTTATTTTTCCAAATATTTATAAGTAATCATTTCAATTTTGAAATATTTATTAAAATTTCTAAAAAAAATTGAATAAATTTTAAATTAATAATGTTAACAATTTCATCACATCCTTTCATCACCTTTTATCGACACTGCTACAATAGCAATGGCAACAACAAAGACAACAACAACAACAACAACAACAACAACAACAACAACAACAACAACAATAGCAACTACTACTATTATTAAAATTGTCACTGAAAATTAATAACTTTAAAAATTTCATAACTTTTATCATTATAAAGTAGTAATAGCATAATTAAATACACTTTTTTGATTCAAAATTAATAATTATTATCATTGCTATTCATACATTTATATCGATTTTGCTACTACTTACTAAAAAAAGAATTTTTTTTTTTTTTTCATTGTTAAATTTATTTTAGTTTGATAATAATAATCGATAGGAGAGGAAGAGAGGGGTGTAACGTTTTGTTTATTTCATTACATCAAAGAGTAACAGGTTTCTAGAACCATTAAATCAATCCCACTGTCACATTTGATATTGTTAAAGGATGCAATTCTTATCAAATTTCTCACTCTTTTTTTTTTTTCCTTTTTTCTCCCATATTTTCTATTTGTATTAATAATTAATGAAGGAGATTTTTTCAATTGTAAATCATAAATTGGAAACAATTTTATATATTAAAGTTCTATAAATATTTTAAAGGAAAAAAAGAAAGAGCTTAAAAATTGCAAGAAAAGAAAAAAAAAAAAGAAGCAAATTTCAATTATTGTAGGTAATTTAGACGAAGTTATCATTGTTATCATTATCAAATACAACGCATTATTCTAATAATAATTAGTTTCAAATAGATCACATTATCTTAGCAATAATAAGTTAAAATAATACAATCTTTTTTTTTTCTTTTTGAATGTAAAAATTTGTTACATTAAAGTTTACATTCAACTTTATTTTTCTTTTTTTTTTTTTATTTTTCTTTTTTTTTTTTTTGAATTATAGTAGAAAAATAAAAAGTAATATTTGAATTAATTTGTAACATTCTTAACTTTGATCATATTCTTGTATATCTGATTATTTTTTACATCCGTTTATAATATTTATTTATTTCACACATTAAATTTATTCAGTTTTATTATCAAATTGTTGCATATATTTGTCATCAGATTTACATATTTTATTATTTGAAATTACTAATGACAGTTCTGGTAATAATAATAATATAATTAATAATAACTCATAATAATAATGTGATGTTATCATTGAATATGATAACAGTCTTTCTAAGCTTATTGAAAATAGACCATCACTTCACTTATGATGGCTATTTCATCAACAAATCTCTTCCAGGATTTTATTTTATCAGCTTGAAATAAGTCGTTTTGAAAGTAAAAATGTAAAATCTAAAGTACAACGTTAATTAGGAACCATTCCCGAAATTGTAGATATGGTAATACGTCAAGTGATAACAGAACCATTCCATATTAAAATCAATGGTAAATGGTTGTATATCGATCAAGAAACATTGGCGAAGCATCCAGGTGGTATTGCAATGACAGCTTATCGTGAAACTGACGCAACTACAGCATTTCATATATTTCATTCTGGTTCTAAATTGGCATATCAAATGATTACGGAAATGTCAGCAAATA
This sequence comes from Wuchereria bancrofti, assembly GCA_005281725.1. Lineage (NCBI taxonomy): Eukaryota > Metazoa > Nematoda > Chromadorea > Rhabditida > Onchocercidae > Wuchereria > Wuchereria bancrofti. The sequence goes on along the minus strand of SSBO01000014.1, from coordinate 751,052 downwards.
GTGTCGACTATGAACCAACAAAGGAACAGGTCCAATGATCATTAGTTCTTATCGCTTATCAATTTTGATCATTGATTATTTGCTGATCGAAACAAATAATCGTAGTAGATCATCGACAAACTGTTATCATCATGGGGTTTTTAACATTTCAAATTAATCGATAATTCAAAATTTTCAAAAAGGAAGTGTCGGAAACATTATCAGTGTTAAGTGATGAAGTTGTTGGCAGTTGGAATTTGGATGAACAACGTATCGAAACGATTAATCGAAATTTTAATCGTTTCAGAATGAAGGTTACTAATTTTTGTTTATAACATTTATTGAAATTAAAATGATAAATTATTACTTTAAATTTCACAATTTTATTGAAAAGACAAACATTTTGCTTGCTCATTTTATCTTTCAGTTTCAAAAAATAGTATTATTCCATTCAAATATTGCATTAGATAAAACTTTAATGCTAATTGTAGTATTTGGTACTACAATTAATTGAACGATTTAGAAATAAGAAAGTGATTATTTATTGAATTATCATTTTTAAAGTAAATATATTTACATTGAAGGTTATCTATGCATGAAAAATCGTGTGATTCTTGAAAAAAGTTTGAAAATCAATTCATATTTTCTTTTATGATTATTATTACTTTTATTACAAATAGTAGTAGCAGTAGCATTAATAATTAATATTAATATAAATAATAATATTAGTATTTATATTATTATTAATTATTAGTCTTATTATATTAACGTTACTTTTTAGTTTTTATTGCAGAAATTTTGCAAACTTCAGATGCGAAAATTAGGATTTTTCGAAGCAAGTAATACTTTTTATTTTCGTAAAATATGTGAAGCAATTGGTTTGCTATCATTAGCAATATTTTTCCAACTGCAACAACGATTCGTTTTATCAGCACTGATCTTAGGACTTGCCTGGCAACAGTTAGGATGGTTGATTCATGAATATGCTCATCATCAACATTTCAGGGTTATTTATATTTTATCCTATCATTTAAGTTATTCAATTTGTTATAAAATTTGAAAAATAAAAAATTCATAAATTCTCAAAATAAAAAAAAAAAAAAAAAACTGCAATTTTTTTAACTTTAAATTATTGATAAAATATATCATGACGATATATTTTATCAATCCTATAATTGTATGAAAATTTTAAGAGTCATTATTGGAATGATTTAATATCATATATTGTTGGAAATTTACTACAAGGTTTCTCAAGTGGTGGCTGGAAAGAACAACATAATATGCATCATGCAGCAACAAATGTTATTGGACGTGATGGTGACATTGATTTATTACCATTTTGGGCTATTGTACCATCAGATTTACAAGTAAGTATACTTTACAATATTGTATAATATTTTAAAAATTGAATTATATAATATTCCATTCTAAATTAGTATCATTTCTAATTTAGTCTGAAAAATTACATTTTGATATGTTCAAATTTTTTGTTTGTAATTTGTTAAATTATTTTTAGCAAATCAATTTTTAGCAAATGCAAGGAAGTTGGATATTAAAAATTATACCATATCAACACATTTATTGGACAATAGCTTTCCCATTTTTACGAATTTCATGGCTTTTGCAATCAATCATTTTTGTTGCAAATATGTCAAATAGTCCTTTTGAGGTTAGTTATTGTTTATTTAAAAATGTTTAACATATAAATTAAAATTTGAAAAAAAAAAAGATTTAAACAAATTATTATTATTATTATTATTATTATTATTATTGCAGGTTCATAGAAAAAGGGCAACAGTTGAGCGTTTAGCTCTATTGCTACATTGGTGCATGGTTTTCATTCAACTTTATTATTTACCAACATTTCAAATACGATTAATTTATTTTTTCATATCACAATTATTTGCGGGATTTCTTTTGGCTCATGTTGTTACTTACAATCATTATTCCACACCAAAATTTAGAAGTAAGCAATTTACTAATAAATAAACTGATGTTATTTAAGCAATCAATAATTTAAAAGTTTGTCATAACATATTTACAGATGATGATCAAATTTTAAAGAGTTATGTCTGTTTGCAACTTTATACCACCAGAAATATGCGACCAGGAATTTTAATTGATTGGTTATGGGGTGGATTAAATTATCAAATTGAACATCATTTATTTCCATCTATGCCAAGACACAATTTAAAAATGGTTCGCTAAGTTTTTTTTTCTCTCTCTTTTTTTTTTTTTAATTTTAAAATTGATTGGATAAGTAATTAAGTGCTATAACAGTTAAAAAGTGTTAAAAATAATTTAAATTATACAAAAGAGAAGATGATAAAAAAAAATTTTTTTTTTTTTTTTCAATTTTAGGTAATGCCATTAGTGAAAGAATTTTGCACGGAAAATAATTTACCTTATATGGTAAATGGATATTTTGAAGGATGGCTAATGGAAATTCAACAAATGGCCGCTGTTGCAAAATTAGCTCAACGAATTTGTTATAGAAACTAAAACATATGAGAAATGAAAAATAAAAAATGCAAAAAAAAAAAAAAAAAAAAAAAAAAAAAAAAAAAAAAAAAAAAAAAAAAAAAAAAAAAAAGAAAAAGAAAGAAGAAAGGAAATAAAGAAGCAATAAATTTTCGTAATGTAAAAATTGACATATGTTATGGTAATAAATTGTGATGATGAAAAATGTTTTGACAAATAATTTTGTTATCCTAAATTTTTCATATGTAACTTTTGATGTATTGGCATGTTGAATAAAACTGTTTACAAAAATTTCCATACTTATTTCAAAAATTTACCAACGCATAATTTATTGGTTATTATAACATTTTACCGAAACAAATATTTGTTATGAAATTTTTTTGTAAAAATATCATGAATGCTATTATCGAATTAATACATTGAACTAATTGCATTTTCATTCTTTTTTTTCCTTCAAAAATCTTTGTAATTTTTAAATTTTGATTAAAAGAAATTTTTTTTTTCTTTTCATTTTTTTTATTGGAAAGAAAAGAAGAGAGAAAATGTAAAAAAAAAAATTATTAAAAATAACTGATTATTTCAATAAAAATTTATAAAAATTTTAAAATTTGAGAACTATTCACAACGGAAAAGCGACGTATACTGACCATATTGATTGACATATAAAACAATTAATTGACTGATTGAAGAAAAGTTTGCTATAGAAATTACAAGATAGTTCGAAGACCAATTTTTGAAAATCAACCCGCTATATACTATCAGCACCCTTTGTCATCATCATCATCATCATCATTGTCATTGTCATCGTCGTCATCATCATTACTATCATTATCACAGTCATCACAATGATCACTATCATCGTCATCATCATCATCATCACTATCATTATTATTATGAATATTATCGTCGTCATTGTCATCATTGATATCATCTTTTACCCTATCATCCCTCCTCTTTTTCAATCAACCTTTTTGTCGAAATGTGCTTCGTTTTCTTTCTTTCATTTTACATTGACTTCCGCTTATTTTATTTCATCAAAAATTTTCAATTAAACATTCCTTAATTGGTGACCGTGAAATTTTTAAAAAATTTTTTCATTAATTTCATTAGAAGAATTATATTATTCATAAATTATATGAATAATTTCTACTTTATCCTTTTTTTTTACCTTTCTCTTTTCTTTCTTTTTTCACTTTTGTTTTTTTTTTTTGATCTCTTTCTGTATTACATTCATTATTTTGCATCTTCATTATAATATCATTTTCCATTTATCATACATATTTCATGCATTAGTTAATATCAAATCTGTATCGTATACTTTTGTTTTTCTAATTCAAGCATTTCTCTAATTTAAATTTACTCCTAAATTTTGGAATGATTAGTAAATATGAAATTATAATGTTTAAAATTGAAATATTATTAATATACTACACTTCAAATTGTAATTCAAAAAATTCATAATACTCTTTTTTTTGGCTATTTTTTAAATTATAAAAATTATAGTAATGAATTAAATTAGAGTTCAAGAATTGAAACATCCTTTGTATAACATTTAAAATTTTTAACCCAAAATTTGAAAAAACTTTATTTTTGGCTATTTTCCAAATGCTTTCAAAAATTTCAGCAGTATTAGCGGAAAATCAAATATTCAATTCAAATATAAAAGAAAAAAGGGAAAAAAATCGTTGATCAGTGTATTTAAAAGATAAAATGAAATATTATCAGTACATTTTTTTTTTAATTCTTTTCTTTTTTTCTTTTTTTTTTGCTTGAAAATATCATTGCTCATATTTTTATATTTAAAATGTCATTCACTACTTTCTCCTAGCACTGTTATAATTTTTGGAATAATTTAAATGGTAACTGAAACCAATTTATGCTTTGAATTTAACTTACAATATTTAAATGTTAATCTATCTTGTTTTGTTTTCTTGTTATTTCTCAATTATAATTGAGAAAAAAAAAGTGTGAGTTAAAAAGAAAAGGAATGAATGGAAATGTTACTTATTGACTTATTTATATTATTTATTGAAATGTTACTACTTATATTACTTATTGTTATTTATTGATAATTAATCGTCTTTTTTTTTTTTCAAAAATTTTCTTATGTAGAAAGTAATGGATGAAGATAGTACCGACTTTCGGTTAAAGATTGATGGGAAATGGCTATTAATAACAAGGGATTTTCAAAAGAGACATCCAGGTGGAAGTGTTATCATTCATTACAGGTTTATTTTAGAGTAAATTCGTTCATAATTAATTTCATTTTAAAAAATTATATGCAAATTATTTATTGGTTATTCATTCATTAATAAAGCATCATCAATTAATATGCTAGCAAATAAATTCATCATTTTTATTAAACAGCATGGATTTTTATATCGACAATATTGAAATTTGATTTAAAAAAAAAAAAAACTTTGAATCATTAATATTATTAATTAAATTAGTAGTATTAATGATGAAAAAATAATATTAAAATATGTCAATTTTTAATTTTCTGAAAATTTCAGGGATGCTGATGCTACACAAGTTTTTCATGCTTTTCATGAAGGAAGTAGAAGTGCTTATAAACAGTTGGAATTACTTAAAAAACGAAATTGTATTGATAATATTGATAGGTTTAATACCAACAGTGGTTAGAATTGTCTATTATTGTTATTATTATTATTAATTATATTTAAATTCATTACTAAGTCATATAATTTAGATATTTTTTTTAATAATACTTAGAGTTAGAAATTTTATTACATTTTACATATAACTCATATATAAGATGCTAAATTTCAATAATAATTTCAGATGATAATTGCATCGATGAAATAAATGTATCGTCTTATAATCTATCAGAAACAAAGGTATTATTTAAAATAAGCTATCAAAATTAACAAATGAAAAAATGAATGAATTTTCATTACAACATACTTTCTTAAAATTGAAATAGATTTTTTTCAACAAAAAAAATTAAAAATTTATCTCAATATAATCGTTTTTTTTTTTTTTTTTTTTTTGTTTAGGAAAAGCAAATAGTGAAAAATTTTGTTACCTTACGAGAAGAACTTATAGCTGAAGGTTTATTTGATGTAAATTCAACTTTTTACATCTATAAATCTGCTGAAGCATTTGGCTTATTATTATTTGCTTTTATTCTACAATATTTTACATGGTGATTAAATTTTGTTTTTTTTTTTTGTTTTTTCTTCTTTTTCTTCAATTTCTATCATATCAATCATATCGGTCTGTTTTTTGATTTTCTTATTAAAAAAAAAAAAAAAAAGTAAGACGGAAAATCATTTATATCTAATCATAGTAAAAATTAGCTAAAGAAAAAGAAAGAAATGATAAATTTTCTTTTTTTTTTTTTGTTTTTAGGTACTTGACATCAGCAATAGTTTTAGCACTTTGTTGGCAACAATTTGGTTGGTTAACACATGATTTTTGTCATCAACAACCAAGTAAAAATCGTCAAAATAATGATTTCTTTTCTTTAATTTTTGGTAATATTGTACAAGGATTTTCGCGTGATTGGTGGAAAGAAAAACATAATACTCATCATGCAGCAACAAATATTGTTGGACAAGTTTGTTTATTTATTCATAATTTCTTTCTTTTTTTTTTTTTCAAGTATCTTAAATTTTTTTAATGAAAGTTAGTTTATTTATTCATAATTTCCTTTTTTTTCTTTCAAATATCTTAAATTTTTTTAATGAAAATTAGTTTATTTATTCATAATTTCTTTCTTTTTTTTTTTTTTCAAATATCTTGAATTTTTTTAATGAAAGTTAGTTTATTTATTCATAATTTCTCTTTTTTTAAAAAATATCTTAAATTTTTTTAATGAAAATTAGTTTATTTGTTCATAATTTCTTTTTTTTTTTCTTCAAATATCTTAAATTTTTTTAATGATATTTTGATAAATGTAAAAAGAAATTTTTTTTTTTTTTTGAATTTCAGGATGGTGATATTGATTTAGCTCCTTTGTTAGCATTTGTTCCAGATGATCTAAAAAAGTACAAAAGTTTATTTGAACAAATCATCTCAAAGGTTAAATAAATAAAATTTTATACATTTTTCTTTTTTTTAAAATTATTCTGTTCACTCTTTTTTCGTTTTTAGTATCAATTTTTGCAAATCAAACTTTCTTTTTTTTTTTCTTTTTTTTGTTAAATTTTACTACTAATAATTTACGAAAATTTGTTTTTGTTTTTGTTTTTTTTTTTCAGGTAATTCCTTACCAACATTTCTATTTCACATTTATGCTACCTTTATTACGATTTTCCTGGACAATACAATCTATACTGTTTGTCATTAGTGCACCATACAATCAGTATAAGCAACATGTCATTAATGCTCCTGCTGAACAGGTGGTCATTTTAAATGAAATGATCAAAGATTATTCTAAAGGATAATTCAAAAGGAAGCAAAGAAATGAGTCATATGCAAACATATTTCAAATGAAAAAGAAATTTTTTTTTTTATTTTTTGATTCTATTAACCCATTTTTTGTTTCTCTGACGACGAACAATTTTTCTTTTTTTTAGTTATTCAAATTTAAATAATTGTTTATAATTATCCAGGTTTGCATCTTACTACACTGGTCATGGGTTATCTTTCAATTATGGCTTCTTCCTACAGCATCAATAAGAATTTTATATTTTGCAATTAGCCAATTAGGCGCTGGATTTTTTATCGCTCATGTTGTTACTTACAGTCATAATTCTGTTACAAAATTTCCTTGTATGTTTATAAAAATGCATCATTTATATCTATTTAAACTGAAATAATATAGTAAATGTAATGAATGAAAAATATCTGTAATTGAATATGGAAATGTAATTATTATATATGCGAAATCATTGATATAAATGATAATTCAATGGTTGATTATTATCATTTTAATTGCTCATTTTATCAAATTAATGGTATCATCATTTACATGAGATAAAATGATTTCAGTTATTTCTATTTCAGATCAAAGTCGTTTACTGAATAATTTCCCGTGTCTTCATATACTGACAACTCGCAATATGTTACCATCTCCGATCGTTGATTGGTTTTGGGGTGGCCTCAATTACCAGGTGACTTTTGATTGTGAATTCTTTCCCTTTGTAATATATGTTTGCTTAAAATAATAAATTATCAGGTGACATTTAACTATGAATTCTTTTTCTTTTTAATATACGTTTGCCTAAAATAGTGCTATTACCAAAAAATTTTAACATGCATTCTGGTAAATATTCCTATATTTCGAGAGATATTTCTTGAAATTTGATAAAAATACTACATCTGTTTAAATATTTCAGATTGAACACCACTTATTTCCTACAATATCCCGTGCAAATTTACCTCGAGTATCAGTGAAGGTCAAAAAATACTGCGAAATGAACAGCCTCCCGTACTTAGTGGATAGTTACTGGACTGGATACAAATTAATTTTAGATCAACTGAGAAGTATTGCCAATTTGGTAAGCAAAATTACATGCCCCCATAGTGAAAACTTATGTGATGGTTAAAAATATCCAGAAACTTTTTATAAAGCATTTTGCAGAAGCATGAAAAAAAAAAAAAAAAATTTTAACTTTCGTATTACGCCCTACATAACAGTAAACCAAAATTAGTTGAGACTTAATGATAAAAACTATCAAAAACCATGCTAAAAGTTTGCAAAATATACAAAAAGTGTCATCAAAGGCATATATTTCTGGATTTTAATTTTCAAAATGTCATAGTGGAGTGGGTATTTCTAATATTTTGAAAGAATTACCAATTAAGAGTTCATTTTCAATAGGTCACATATGTCAAACATGAATGGATGTAAATACTAAAGCTGAAATGAGAATAACTATTTTCCAGTAAAATGCTTCATCAAAAAAATAAATGAACAAAATAAAAAAAATAAATACATAAAAGAAAAGAAAGAAAAATCCAATATCCAAGAAATTGGATTTACACTCAGTAACTTCAAAAGCTGAAGAAAAAATTGATATAAACATAAATACTTTGGATTAAATACAACATATATCAATAACTTAATGCATTATAGTAACCATTAATTGTCATAAAGCACCAGTACAAACATATAAATGCAAAACTTATTCATCAGAATATAGAAAAATAGTAATCAGATGAAAGTAGCAGTCAAAGTTCTAAGAAAGTAGTAATAGTATGTAAAATATTATGTATTTTCGTGTTTAGTATCAAATAATTAAGACAGGTATGAACATCAAAGGAAAGGTACGTTCTGCTGATCGATGCTTGAAAAGTATTTAATGTTTAATTCCAAATCGCCATAAATCAGATGGATTTTCAACGCTGAGCATCGAAGCTGATAGAGCAAAAATTCCAGGAAGAACTATTGCTGGTGTTGATTTTTTTTGCAATAATGTTATCAATTCAGTAACCAAGAGACCAGAAATACAAGCGTAAAAAGATAAGACAAATACTTCACTATCGTACATTTCCGCAAATTTCAATAAAATATTTAGAAAAATCCCTGCAAAATATTGCAATCATAACTAATTACAATGTTTACTCTTTGTTAATAGTATATGATATCCTCAAAATTTTGTTTAGAGAATAAATTACAATCATGTATTTATTATACATTTCATCAACAACACATTTTGAACATAAATGCATGGTGTAAAATCATAATATAGTTGCATGAAACTATTTTGGAATAACCAAAAAAATGAATTTGAGAGGTAAAGATTAGTTTTAAATTAGCGCACATTCAAAACCTTAAAGTTTCGAAAGAAGCTAAAAATTCACCTGGAACTATAATATCAACAACTGAAATGCTAGCCGGTCTTCGATTTTTCCCCAATGGAATGATTAATATAAGCGGTGAACGAGAATGCTTCGTCACCACTGCTGGAATTAGAAAACAAATTTTTCAAATCATAAACACATAGATGAAATTGGATTTTCTTATACATTTCCTTTTGAAAATTTAAGCGATGTTGAAGCACAACCAACAAGTCTTGATTACAAAAAAAAAAAAGAAAAAAAAAACCAACAGAAAAGATCGATACAGTAGAACCAAAATATATCAAACAAAATCATTCCAAGGAGAAATAAGAAACCAGCGAAATAACTTGCTGTCTGAAAATAATGTTGATATTTGTGCATCAAAAAAAAAAAAAAAAAAAAGGAAAAAAAAGTTATTTAATGAAAACTTCATGAATTACCATAGAAAAATAAAATTTCATTCAATTCCCAACAATTCTGAAAGATCATCAAGTTTTTGTGCTATAAACATTATGCTAAATGTTAAAGTATAGCTTTCTCAAATAACATCACATATTTACATTATAAGTTTACATCTCACAAAAATTTATATCAAATCTTCATATCTTACATAACTTTTTTTTTTCTTTTTTTAAATTATTTGAACTTACTTCAGTACGTGCAATGATAACGTAAGATGTTGCAATACTCAATATATCATTAACAACCCATGTCCACTTCACCTCATGAAAAAGTCCTAATAATATAGCGATGACCATTGCTAGTTGCTTCATTCTAGGATGATGATAGTAAAATAAGTGATCTGTAAATTATTTATTTGAACTGAAATGTATCATGAAATTTTCAAATTTAAATCATAATCTAATTTAGAATTAAAGTTAAAAAAAAGGAGGGGAAAAAAAACAAGAAGGATTATTGATAACAAAGGAAACATTTTGGCAACATTTGACATTTAAAGAAAAAATAAAACATTAGATCAGTATCAGAATGAAAAACAAATCATACATTCACTCGTTATCATAGATTTTATATTCATTCATTAAAAGATGGATCTTACTAAATGCTCAATTTTTTCAGCAACAATTCCTTGAAACAAAATTTCACATTTTGCACTTTCATTTTTCTTTCTTTTTTTTTGATATAATCCATACAAAATACATTTGACAAAACTCTTCAAAACAAAAAACAAAAGATAAAATGCCCCTTAAGTTTATAAGAATTCTTTAAGATTCAGTTTTCTTCAAATTTTGGAACATGAAATATCAAAAAATTTTAGGACTCAAGGAAAATCCATATTATAGCATTCATTGTGAATCCGAAGAACTATTCAAGTCTACCTATCCTATATTTATATCTTCGAAATGAAAATGCAAACAAAAACAAGGATAGAAAGATTAAAAAAAAAAAACTACAGCACCAATAATAAGATATATACTCTTTAAAATCAGGATAATTTATATCCCATTTACTATATCTTATTTAAAGTATTGAAATAAAATATGAAATTAAGGATAATCACATTTTGCTTCAATGTAAAACTTATTGATTGGAGAATTAAACTTTTAAATGACATATTAAATCAGTGCTAGAACTTACAGAATTTATTATCGAATATTTCAATCACTGTGATTTGTACAGCAATAACACCGAACCAGATTGGTATATGGATAGAAATAAGTTGACCCAATATGTTCAAAATGGATCGCTTTGATATGTTAATTAATGAACAATGCATAACTGTTACTATCTCATTCATTGCTGGCAAGGAAGTGAGCTGAATAGAACATTGATAGATAGAACGTTGAAAATTTTTCATTTAAAATTTCATTCAATAATTCATCCAATAAATTTCACAAACAAACCCTGCCTATCTTTTTGTATATTTGAGATCGTTTACGTTCAACAGCCAGTTCATAATCGTTTAGGATAGATTTCCTTCGCAACGATACTGTTCGGCTGGATGGACTTTCCTGATCAATTCCATCAGTAGGTTCTGTTTCACCAATATTTTCACTTACTTCATTGCTTTCTTTAAAACAAAAAATAAGATTAAGAAAAAAAAAAAAGAAAAAGACAAAAACTTGAGAGAAGAAGAGAAAGGAAGATTTTTTAAATAGATGCAACAACTCGACAAAATAAAAAATCACTAACCTTGAATTAACTGCTTCGAAATGTTCTTAAGTGAAGGAGTTGAAAGAATTTCATCACTCATCAAATATTCTTCTGAATTTGAACCATCTACACTTTCCATTTTTTTCGGCAAATCTTCACTTAGTTTTCTCTTCATCTCTTCATCATTTCCATCAATAAAAAAGTTACTATTACCACATGCAATAAAATAATGGGAATGATGTAACAAATTTTTGTAATCATTATCACACTCAGTTCAGTGTAAACAATAAATTCAATATAAAAGACATCGGAATTCTTCATCCCATATTATGTTAAATTTTAGTATTGAAGTAACAGAACCTATATCGCTTTATCAACCTTCTCCCTGCAACTTCCTGTTAATTGTATAAAATTAAAATTTTGTAAAATTTATCGAATCCAATAATAAAAAAATGATAATTTTAATGCTTAATGTTTCATAAAAGTGGGAAAAAATTTACCGCCTGCAACAACTGATTCTAAAATACTGTCCAATTTTATTGACATTTTTCTTGTTAACTGATTTGATACATTTGATGTTCGTGACTGAAATCACTGTTGCTTACAATCAGTACCTAAGAGGTAATTTGAATAAAAATAAGATTGAAGAAAAAGAAAAAAAAAATCAATACGTTTAAAATGAATCAATCAAAAACTTACTTGAGGTAATTTTTGCTCCGTCTTTTCTTCCGTATCATTCTTACCAGACAATTTTAAACTATAATTTAAGATAATCAACAAAACTGACAATACTATTGGGATAGCAACTGCACCTGCATCTTCCAGGAATATGATTCTTTTTGCATCACGCTGAAATAAATTTTAAAATTAGAAATTGAAATTTTCAAATCCAATTTAAAAATTATGCATATTTAATGCAAGATAAAGATTAAAATTTTGAACCTCAAAAAAATAGATGGAATAGGATCGTCGACATCCGGTATAAATAATAACTGATGCAATCAGGATTATCATATTCCAAACCGTAAATAAGATATAATCCATAATTTTTTGGAAAACAGCGAAGATTTTGTAAGCTAAAAATTTCAACCATATAATATCTTTATTTATTCAACATAATCCAATTCCGTTCCGTTTGTTCTTTTCACGAATCATTTTTGAAAACTATTTGGAAGATGAAAAGTTTCCGATGATTTCAATTATAAATATCACTTGAGTGGGATCAAACAAAGAATTGTTTATTGTATCATAAAAGATAACATGAAAAATTTCTTACATAAGAAATCCAAAAATACATTCCATATCTATCTTAATTTAAATTAACTTCAAATTTAAGTTGAAAATTGACACATAAAAAGATTAAAGATTAAAGGATGAAACAAAAACAGATAAATGAGATGAAATTTCAGCGATAACAAATTAAAGAAACGAAAAGAATATTGGATGGGGATTGATATCGAACAGCATCACATCTAACATCTTTGAACAAAATCTTCCATTAATTTTAAATCAAAGATCAAAATGAAAGGTTAAAATCACTAACGTCATAAATTAGATAATAACGCCACAATGACTATATTGATGACATGATGGCGCATATATCCTCACTCGTACACTCTTGACTGACATAAATAATTACTCTCATATATACATACACACATATTGCACATACATACATACATACACACACACACACACACATACACACCCAGACAACACACACACACACACACAATCTGATTATAATTATACCTGGTACGAAACTGCAAGTTAGAAATGCATGCATGATGACATGCACTGCAAGCAGTTCTAATTGCATGAATTTCTAAATTCTCGGTATAAATGAATGATGATGAGAAGAACAAATTGATGCATAGTTTTTGTAAAAAATATTATACATGTATGCATGCATGCATTCTTTCATCAAATCAATGATATTATAGAAGAAGCATAATTTTTATTTGGTTTAACAAATAAAATAATCTCAATTTATTATTTAAAATTAAAAAGAAGAAAATAATTTGAGTTTTATTTATTATTACATTTATAAAAAATTTATTACAAAAAACTAATACCTTAATTAAATTATAGCAAGCTAAAACTAATTAAATAATTAATTGATTAATATCAATTATTTGGTTTATATTAAAATAAAGCAAGAGTGTTTTTAAGTCTTCTTTTCATTTTTATTTTTTGTTAAAAAAATTATAAGTGAACTAAGGATAAAAACAATAATAATTTTAACTAAATGAACATAGAATATCATTATAAAATATATTACAATAAATGAATAATTTTTAATGGAATAATTGAACTTTTGCGCTTCTTTCCCTATGAAATATCACCTATTATAAATTTTCATTAAAATTTCAATTTAACCAATTCAGTTATGAAAAAGAATTATTCCATTTACATATATATATATATATATAAACACTTCCGGTTTATTACGAATCATTACACCTTTCATATTTATTTGCCACAAAACAAATTCACAGAGAGAGAAAGAGAAGGCGAGAAGGGAAAAAAGAAAAAGAGAGAGAGAGAGAGACTGTTACTTCAAATGTAAAAAAAAAATGATTTCATGAAAGAAAAAAATTTCAATTGTTTTTATTACCTCGAATTTATCTTTATTCTTCTTTCATTAAATGATTATCAATTGTGAAATTATTTTTGTTTCATCATCCTTCTTTCTCTCTTTCTCTCTCTCTTCCTATTTTTATTTTTATAAAAATGAAGATAATGCTAGAATTATTAAATTATTAAATATGAGAATAAAATGAAGGAACAATGATTTTTTTTTCCCCTTTTTTCAATTTTAATATCTTTTTTCTTTTTCTTTTCTTTCTTTTTCATTTCTTTTCTTTTTGTCGATACACAACAAATTACCAATAAAAATAAATCGATGGTGTGTAGGGTAGATTCAAAATGAGAGAGGATAGAAATGTGAAATCTAAAAAGAAGCATAGTAAAAGATTATTGAACAAACAAGGAAAAAAAAAAAAAGGAAATATATGGCTTAGGCTTACACTTAGACTTAGGCTCATATATAGTAAGCCTATAAGTATCAAAATTAAACCTTTTCCATTTTCAATTCATATCTTAAAAAAAATTTTTTTTTCATGCTTCTTCCTCTTCCTTTGATTATTAAAAAAATTACTAAGATACTATTAGTCTCATTTGATTGAATTTAGATAAATTAATACCATTTTAGTAACATTATTATATCATTCGTTACATTACTTAAAATAATTAGTGGTAAATTTCTTTTCTCTAGTTTCATTTAAATTGTTTTTCTGCTTTTTTTTTTTTGAAGTTTCATTACCTCTTAAAAGTAGGTTTTTTTTTGCTCTTTTTTTAAAACAAAATAATGAATGAGATTTGAAATTACAAAGTACAATTACGCCTGTTGTTTGTTATTGCAAATACACACACAAACACACAGACATACATTAAAAAAAAAAAGATATATTGTTGGCGAAAATTTCTTGAATTCATTTAAAATAAATGGTTGCCTTCGTTTCTTCTTACAAAACATTGAAAAATTTCGAAAATATCTGTTCGAAAAATACATGCCTTATGTGTTTAATATATATGAAAAACATTATAAAATTAAAACTAGAAATTATAAAAAGATAAAATAAAATTTCAAATTATCATTACAATCAATTTGCATGATGTAAAAAGATAGAATTAGTTGTAAAATTATTATTTCTCTCTCCTTATTTTCACTAGCATTCTAAATTTCCAACATTACTTGAAGTCAATTATTATAAAATGAAAAAAAAAAAAACGCAATCGCAATATGTCTCCAAACCTGTACCAGTAAGCCTTTGTGCTACTTATTATCGATACACCACCATTCATTGCAATTATGTATGTATGTGTGTGTATGTGTGTGTGGGTATGTATGTGTGATTGCTGATTTCATCATTATCATCCTTATCATATCGCTTAATCTTATCACTTCTCAGTTCGTCTAAAAATGGTAGTACTTTTCTTTATTAATATACATCTATCATTATTATAAAATAATAGTATTCATATGAATCTTTTCAATTGCTAACGAAATGACGCTAACTATCATCTTACATTTTATTATTACCTGTTATTAACAAAAATATGACTATATTTTCAAATTTTAATCCTCTAATTATTTATTTTCTAGCATAAGTGCTTTAAACTGGGAAATTTTTTGATTTGAAATATGACACTGAAAGAAAAGTACGAAAAAGGAATAAGTTTTTTCTTCTTTGATGAATAAATAAATTGAATTTAAATTTGAATTTGTAAATCGTGAACTATTTAGTATAATGTAATAAGTAAAGGATGTTTTCAGAAATAACAGTTCAAGAATTGCTCTTTGTCAGAGCAAAATGAGGATTTTCCTGTATCAGTTTCGGAATGGTTATGTTGCATATATGCCAGAAGCATCCGGTTTGGCTGTTACCTACCATAACTCTTATTTATTTATTGGATAGAAATTCGTCATCGATTTATCATACGATTTTTCTTTCTTGCTTGAACATAATTTAAACATGTCACATCGTTTTGCAATACGAATCGCTCATCGAGATGTCGCTTCGGAACCGTACAGCGTTACCGTGGAATCTCAGAAGACGAGAAAAATGTTATTGTTTCAGTCTTCGGCGGTTGCAACAATCTGTATGGCCTTCCATATTTTGAGAATTTTATATTAAAGTTGATTTCAGCAAATTGTAGGTTTATCGATAATTGTAGAAATATGTGAAATCAGTATATTATTCAAATTTCCAAAGGTTGAATTATCCTCCATTCCATTTCTGATTGCTCAATTTTTCTTTTTTTTTTTCTAAATTCTTGGATTTGGATGCAAAAAAAGTAAGAGGCTTTTAAGGCAATAATTCTTCAGAAATTCCCAGCTTTTTCGAAATTCATATTTTTAATCTGATGTTTCCAGCAAATGTTGAGTCAGTGTCAGAATTAAGGAAGAACTATACGAAACTTATGGATGCCAGAGGTTTACTGGGTATACTACGGACAGGTCAAGGTTCCTTTTCTCTTCTTTCTTATTTCATATCTTAAAGCTATGTTGGATTCGGCTATTTTCAGAAATTTACTCAACATTTTAATTGAAATCTAAGTAGTGTCATATGAGTATGAGCTTCTATAGTAAGGATAAAACTTCAGATGATGCTCACCTGTTAGCAGTTACTGAAGATGAAAGTGTTGGTGAATTACGCAACTGTAAAATTTATCGAATTTGGGGTGTAAATGCGATATCACTTAAACGACCTACTACATCATATCCAACGGATCCACGTATAAATGATGTAAGCTGTAAAATTAGTTCTAATTGTAGCAAGTTGAAGTTTCAGTTTCTTAGAGTCAACTGTGGTAGATTGAGATTTAAAGACCATCTGAATTTTGAAAAAGCTGCGGTTGATATTCGAAAAATTGTTTTAATTTTCAAAATGATGGGTAGTGTTAGGTTACTTTTTTATTCTGCTCTCGACCCGTCGTAAAATTACAGTAGAAAGTTTGTATTCTCTTCATATCTGGACTTTAATTCATTACAGGTCTTGCGTCTATTTTCATCGGGCAGTTTCTATTATGGTTCTCAGGACGACGCCAGTCGATCTATTGATTTAACCGTCAGATCTCATAAGTGCTCAAACTCTTCGGGCGGTGACAACCGTTTCTTTTGGTTAGTCTTGGATTATAACTTGTTACTTAAATAATAATCATCTCTACAGTCACGAGAATTAGCTATTCAGGAATAAACATCTACATTACCCGTTGAAACGATACAAGATTGATACAAATGAATGGCTATTTCGGATAATTTGCGGAGCGGTCGTCATATGTCAAGTATATGTGGGTCAGCAAAGAGCTACTGTCGCATTAATTTCTCGTTTAAGTTGTGAACGAGTCGGAACACGTTTCAACGTACGTGGTGTAGACGATGATGGTCACGTGGCTAATTTTGTTGAAACTGAGCAGGTATTTCTGAGATTTATAGGATGACCTGGTTGGATAACTATTTCATATTAACTGAAATTTTTATTTTTGATGTAGAGTTTTATGGTTTCTTTTTTCTTACAGATTATTACTTTGGGTACCGAGGAGATCTCATTTGTTCAAATAAGAGGTTCTGTTCCTCTGTTTTGGGAACAACCGGGTATTAATGTTGGTTCACATAAAGTAAAACTAAGAGCTTTTGAAGCTTCTTCTCCCGCATTTAACAGGTTCGTTATTTAGGAACACATAACAGAAGCTCGCTTGTGAAGGGTTTATCATTTAAAAAAAAAAATCTATAATTATTGGATTCAGATATCAGAATTTCGAAACTTTCATTATTCATTTTTCAGACATTTTCTTACACTGAAGGAAGAGTATGGTGAAGTAACTGCTGTAAATCTTCTCGGTTCAAAAGAAGGCGAAATGCTATTGTCAGAGGCATATGAAGTTTGTTTTATTGTATTATATAATTACTAGTAATTTCTGTTTTGTCCCTAGCTTACACTGCACTACAAAAATGACTTTTCAGTGTATTGCTGTAAAAAATTATAGAAATTCATAGAAGATAAAAGTAGTATGCTTCATCTAACTAATGATAGATTAAGGAATCCAAAGTAAATGATGTTGTAAACTGCTTTTATATTTTGTTTCTACTGTTATATTTTCAGGCGCATTATAAGAATTCACATTGTGTTGCTGATTACATTACTTTTGATTATCACGAAGAAAAAAGGAACTGTATGAAATTAATGGATAGATTAAAACCAAAAATTCTAGAGGGCATGTTTTATAGACAGCGAGACGGAAATGTTTTATGGTTTGTTTTGATTTCTGTTATTTGTCTAGTAAAACTAACTTATGTCCATTAACTTCTTTATGGTTCATTTTTTTAATGGTTTTCGATTTCATTAATGTAGTAATAAAACGAAGGTAAATTTTGCTGGAGACAACTAAAATTCATTTTCGTTCTTGACTATTGGTTCATTAACTAAAGATGATGTTGTGATGTAGAGTAACTATGTTTCTTCCTATCAGTTGTGATGCTATATACTTTAATCTTTTGGTCAAAGTGACGAGCTGTAAGCCTACTGCTTTCCTATCATTTTCTTGGAAAATGAAGTTGAATGAGAAAGTTATTCATCCTTTTGTTGTATTTAATCCCATAAATTCACTTTTAGTAACCAAAATGGTGTTATTCGGGTAAATTGCCTCGATTGTTTGGATAGAACTAATGCGGTCCAGACTCTTATAGGATTCCAGGTAGTTTGAAATCTTCTTTCACTTTTCATAGCTTTAATGCTATCGAAATTGTAACAAAAACAAAAATTTCAGGTGCTGGTCCTGCAGTTGGAAAGTCTTGAAGTTGATAAAAAATATTTTTCGCGCTTTGAGGAACATTTAAAAGATATATGGCAGCGCAATGGTGATTCATGCAGTGTGATTTATGCTGGAACCGGTGCATTGGAAGGGAAAAGTAAAGTAAGTGATATTCAGTATTGACGTTATTTTTTCTTAAAGAAAAAAAGTTGCATTATCTATTTAATTATGATAATTTGTGAGTGGTGCAAAAATTAAATGCAAAAAATTCCATATATAGATGAAAGATGCAAAAAGAACATTGGTAAGAGCAATCCAAAATAATTTTTTGGATGCATCGAAGCAAGAAGCATTCGAATTTCTTCTTCATGGAACATTTATTTGTGATAATTCATATAGCGAACTAATCCGTACGGTGCCGCGTGATATTCTTTTAGGTAAGTCTTAAAAATAAATGAAAAAGAAAAACTACATGTTTTTTGTTTACAATTTTGTATGTATAAAAAGCATGTAGTTTGAGAATGTTTGTTTGTATTATGCAGTTAGTATATTTTAGAATGTCCATCAGTAGTGAAAGATTTAGTGGAGCGAAAGATGGAAATGGTTGAAAACGTTCCATTGACTATTTGGGTAGGAACTTGGAACGTAAATGGTGGCAAGAATTTCTCTGATATTGCTTTTCGTAGTCAAACAAATTTGGCAGATTGGTTATTTCCAAAAAATTTTCCTGGTACATGTATTTATGAATATTTTTGAAGAATAAAAAATTCTCACTATCATTGAATTTTATTCTAGAAAGGATGTAGTTGTGAGAATATATCGATATTCTGGATGGTTGGGGTAGTACAAGAACTTATTTATTCACTCTCACTATTAAATTTTACAGTATTGAGTTGGTTTTATCCAGTTTACCTATCACATGTAATTTAACCTTTAGGATTAAGTGGAGATAATTCTACTGCGCCAGATATATATGTTATTGGCTTGGAAGAAATCATAGATTTGAATGCTTCAAATATAGTCAGTGCTAGGCAAGTTGTTCATTTTCTTTTCTTCCTTATCACAAGAGGTTATTATCTATGTAGAAAGATGATATTTGCTATGACGATCAATTTCTAGTTCTATCTAGTAATTTAGTTGTTAACTATTATTATGGTGTTGATGTAAGTAATCATCATTTCATTAACTTATAATTTCTTTTTGAACTGTTGTTGATTGTTATTGTACGAGCTATTTTTCAGTACAACAAACCAGCGTGCATGGGCACTTGGTTTGCGTGAAGCATTATCAAAACGGAATAAATATATATTGTTAGGATGTGAACAACTTGTTGGTGTATGCATTTTTGTATTTATCAAACCTTCACTTGCTACTGCGGTGCGTGACTTGTCTGTAAATAGTGTTAAAACAGGTTTGCTTGTTTTTTCGCTTCTCTCTTTTAATGGTTACAAGTAAGATATATAGTTACCGGAAATAGTACAGGTCATTCAGAGCCCCATCTGTAAGTTATGCAATATTCCGTTCATTCGTTGCAAATGATTTGAAAACTAATGTAAATTCAAGTTTCACTTGGGATTGATATGAAATGCCAGTTTTGTAGACCAGAAAGAAACTTACGTGACATAGACGCATTGTCGTCAAATTGAATGGTAAATTTTATAAATTTTATTTTTTTGATAGGAATGGGCGGTGCAACAGGGAATAAAGGTTCGGTGGCAATGAGTTTAACCATATATTCCACGACATTTTGTTTTGTCTGTTCACATTTCGCTGCTGGCCAAAATGAAGTTCGTGATCGTAATGAGGACTACATGAACACACTTAGAAAAATCAAATTTTCTCAGGTAGTTAATTTTTGACTTTTCATTGGTAAGAGTGTATTTTTGTGATTTTGGATATCAGGATGGAAGGCTGACAAAAGTTAGGTGATGCCAGAAATATGGTGAGGTGTTTATTGTAGATGTTGCAGACATTTAACATGTTATCAGATTTAATGATGGCTTAGCTTGAATAAAATTCGCTTAGTCGTTGACAAATAAGCTTTTTGCCATCCTGGAAGTTATAACCGAACAAACTACTAGTACCTTATCTTGATTTATAATGGATTCAAGTTAGAAAAGGTAGTCGGAGATATCTCATATTAGCAGTCAATGTCTGAGCATGCTTATTTCATGTTGGAATTTTAGGGTCGTAGCATTTTGTCACATATCGTTGTATTCTGGCTAGGCGATTTTAATTACCGAATAGTGTTGTCACGTAATGAAGCTGAAGCAGCAATAAAATCTGGAAATATAACGGAATTGTCTCGTTATGATCAGCTTTCTCAGCAAAAAGCCTTGGGCGAGGTATGCATTTAGTATTGCTTGTTTATAGTCAAATTTTGAATATTTCTAAAATTTTGACATTATTTGTGTATTTATAAATTAATAATTTGTCATTTGGATTGCATTTACAGATTTTCAAAGATTTCAAGGAGGGACCGTTAACTTTTGCCCCAACCTATAAATACGACACTTTTACTGACGATTATGACACATCAGAAAAATGTCGTGTTCCTGCCTGGACAGATCGAATCCTTTGGAGCGAAATAAACGGAGAAAAGATTGTGCATTTGCTAAAGTAATACATTTTTTGAGTTTTTTCATTTGCTGAAGTATTCTATTGTAATTTTTTTCTCACCAGAGCGTGTGTTGATTTTGTCAAAATAGTAAAATTTATTTTAGTTATGATCGGATAGAACTGAAAACTTCGGATCATAGACCGGTTTGTGCTTTATTTCGTGTCGACACTTTTAAAATCAACCTTTCACGGTTTGCACTGGTTTTCAGAGATGTGATCAGGTGTGCTTTTGTGATTTCAAAATTGATGTATTGTTCTTAAATGATTTTAAATGAATTTATTTGATGTTACTTCTTTATCTCTTAACATCTAAAGGCATATTTATGGCTACGAAATTGTGACGAATGTTTAGCTTTTGACATCTGTTCAATAACTTTTCTGTTTGGGATTCTATGTGAATAATTTTTGTAGTTCAATGGGTCCTCTGGATGGAACTGTGCTTGTATCAATGTGCAATCGTGATAGTTTCCCTGTGGAACTGCGTCTTCCTGTTATCGGAAAACTTGATCAGCTCGGAATATCGCCTTCCATTAGCAAGCTCGTTTTACTATTTTTCTTAATTCCGATTTAAAATTGTAATACTTTGCAGCCATAAAATAAATTTATAAGTTTGTTTCTTATAATGGAACTGAAAAGTTTTTAGGATTTGAACAACAATTGAATTAAAATTACTTTTAGAATCGAGTCTGGTATACTGTGGTTAATTTTCAACAGTTCTGATATAGCCTTGGCAGCTTTGAGTTTGGATGGAGTAAAGATGGGAAATTCTGTCTTAAGTGTTAAATTGTTAACTCCGAATTGGGCTGAACTGGAATATGCCGAAATGAATAATGCGTTGCAAAATATAAACGAAGATATGAACATGGAATATATTGAACTAAGAAATGCGGATAATTTTGAGATTAATGGTAATTTTCAAATTTCAAACTTATGTTAAATGAATCTTAAATTGTTACTGGACTAAGAATTGTGTTAGATAAAATATTGGAATAAAATCAGCTGAGTTCTCTATTTTTAACGGAAATCAGTTCTCATTCAAATTTAATTATGCAGATGAGGACGATTTATCAATGAAAGGTGGATCGAGTGATCGGATGTCTAGACTAAGATGTAATTCTCCAGTGGATCGCGGTGAAATAGATCTTTGTCAACTTAATTTGCCGCATGTGGCTCCCAGGTCAGCATCATCACCTTTATTAAATGATATGCAAATGTATCCCTCAACAAATGACCACATTGCAAATGTAAATGTTCAATCAACACAGCTATCAGCACCACCAGTATCACTTCCAGAGCCTGTTGAAATTAGCATAACTGTATGCGCTCCGCCACCTGTACCACCGCGGAAGGATTCAGGCTGCAGATGATTTTTTTTTTTTTTTTTCGTGCTTAAGTTATTAGTAAGCACCAAATTTTTGGTCAGAATCGAAAGTTTGATTGTGCAGCCATCTAATGTTATAAAATTGAAAGTGTAAATTTAGGACTTCAAATCATGATTTCAGTACACTTTAAACACTTTTTTGCTTTTCCGCTTCCATGCATAAGATAAAATATTTCCTATTGATGAATGTTTCCAATATTTCTCCGATTTATGATTTTCTGATTCAGTAAATTTCCAAGTTCAAACTATGTCACTTATTCGTATTCATATGTTTTCGCTTATGTAATTGTAGTACAATTTATTTGATTGTATGAATATCTTCTTTCTGTACAACTTATTAATTCATAGTATTTTCTTGGTTATTTTCAACATTTTTAGGATTTTAGATATTCGGGTCCAGTGATTTCTTTTCAAGGCAGTTTTAGATAATTAGACATTGAAACAAGAAATTATTGATTAAAAAAAGGAATTTTAATAGCATAGCATTTGCGAAGTAAGGGTGAGTTTTGTTTTTGCTTGGCTGATTTTCAGACACACATGAATTTGCGCATCCACGAACTGATTGTCATAGTGGCTGTTAAAATTCGATATCAGTTAAACGGAATATTTCGATCAGCAGTTCCAAACAGATTGATATAGTACTGCTTTGGAATGATTTGTGTTCTCTTTCATCGAAGTCAGTAGATATTGCTGATTTGTGCTTTGTTTCATCGATAGTTATTTCGAGATTTTCCAGATCATACAGTAAATGTGATGTTATTTCATTCCAAATGTTATTTCAAGATTAATGAATTTAAATTATATTTTGTTACTAGTTATATTATCAATCTTATCATAGATAATGCATGTATGTGAGTATAAAACTTTCTGTTTCACGATGATATTGATTCCGGTGATCTTAGCACATATGGAATTACGCGTATAACTTGTTGTACTAGTTAGCAATTGTGAACCAATTGTGACAATTTTCGTATCTCATTTGTTTTTAGATAGTAAAATGTTTTGTTTCATTTCTCAAAGTATACTAGAGAAAGTGATGAAATTTAGCTATCCCTACATGATTACCGATGGTATACCCTTTGAAATGTGCACGGCATTCATCTGTTGAATTCTTGATAATACTACTTGATGAGAATTGTTCATTTCTAATAGCGATATAAGTTTTTCCTTAATTTTATACACTTATTGTAGATCAGATTTTTACCAGTAGAAATTACAGTTTCAATGTGAATCGTACAAGAAGAAACAAAATTGAAGGAATGACATCACTTAATGTTCTTTCCTAATGTTAATAAATAAAAAAACAAAGCCAGTTCTTGAGATTGGTAGGAACAAAAAGTAGCAGTTAAGCTCTTTTCAGATGCATCATCATCTTAGAAACTATAAATTTGACTACCCGGGACAGGTGATTGTTTCAAGATCAACATATGATGGGACATAAAATGAAAAAGTTAAATTCGTAGACGTAGAGGTGTCAAAAACACACAGATCTCAGAATTGAAAAATAGCAAAGAGCAAGGAGAGAATGGAATATCTACAGGGCATTACAGCATGAGATAAAAAAAGAAACAAAAAATTTTTGAAAGGAAAAAAAAGACTAGATGACAAAAATACCCAATGATGCACATAGACTAACTAATTAATATTTTTTAAAGATTTATTGGCTTTGAAAGTTTTACAGTTTTGTTTCATTCAGTGTTTTATATGTTGTTGACTTAGTTCCTATAATATCAACGCAAGCATTTGATGAATTTAAAGTCGATTCAGAATTGAGCGAATTATGACATGTTGCAGATTCGAAAGATTGCGGGAACGTTTCACGTTTGACATTAGTGTAGGATGAATGAGAAGTTAGTGCTGTAGGTCGATTTATTGATCCCAAAATAATACTAGCTGATCGTTTTTGTTGTTTTCGTAAAATTTTTCTATTGTAAGTTTTATCATTCTAAAAAATTCTAATTTGAACATTGTTTATTGCTGTTTCTGCTGTTAAAATAGCATATTAACAGTTATTCTTTTTTTTTTTTTTTTTTTTTTGCAATTTTATAATTTATTTAAAAATTTTCAAAAATTTCTACATTTAAAAAGGTGTAGAAAGGTAATATTTATAAGTGAATTCATAAAACATAACTAGCAATTCATATCATTTAAATTTTGAAATTTACGTAATATAAATTATATAAATGTTTAGAAAAGTATTACTTACGCTACGCTTAATTGGAACTTCATCATCGTTAACGATAATTTTGTGCAAAAATTGTGATGATTTGGTCATATCAATGTCTTCATAATTGCTGTTAGTACTGCATACATTTTGCCCTTTAGAAATTTTAGCCAACCGTTCTGATCCAAATTCAATATGATTCATACATTTGGATTCGTTTTTAGCTTCTTCTAGAGGTGCTATCTAAAATATTCAATCAAATTTTTTTTTTAAGTTCAAATTTTTTAAAGGTTGATATTTTTTTTTTTTTTTGATTTTAGTTCTTTCATTCTCAAATTCTTCTTTAATTAATTCTAATTTAGATTAGAATTTTGAAATTTTTTCTCCAGTTCAGTTAGAATTCTACTTAACTGTTTTGAACTGTTGGATAACATTTTAGAATAAACAAAAGCAATGAAATTTAACAAAAATTTTAAGTGAACATACGAACTTTGTTATTTCTTTGTGACAAAAGTGTTTTTGGTGTGAGCACAGTAGTTGTTCTCTTCTCTGCTAATTGTCGAAAAGGTGAAACAATCTTTTGCGGTGAACTAAAATTTTAGATTTAAAGAAAGAAAAAAAAAAATAAATTCAACTTGTATAATTTCATTAGTGTAAATTTATATTTGTTTAAAAAATAAATTAAATGATAACAAACCTTCCGGTACTTATAAGTTGTTCCACTTGTTTGAATAATTCTCCTTTAATAATTAAATCACCGAAACCTTGTTGATGAGAAAATGCATATCCTGAACGTAATGAAGTTCGACGATCTCGACCAGTTGTTGAGTGCGGTGCTGCCCTTTAAAAAAAAAAAAAAAACAAGAGCAAAAAAATAAAAAATAATAGACAAACAAGGTTATATGAAATTTATCAGTAATGAAGTTAAGAAACGAATATATCACTGAATTCTGATAAAAATTTACAAAAGTTTTTTTTTTTTTTTTTCTGAATTATAAAAAGATTGCATACGTCGTTATTGATGGTGGCTTTTCATCTTCCTCAGAAGTTAGAAGTTTCTGTCGCATTCGAAGACGATCAGCATATGTGGGATGTGTATCCAACCAAAAAAATCGATTAACAAGTACCGGTAAGAGTAAAATAACGGATACCATTAGAAGAGAAAGCCAAAATTGTAGTGATATAAAGGCTCGTCGCATGACACCATATGATTGAGCTGATTCAAATTTTGAAACCAATTTTATAGGTAAAGCTGAAAAAAAAAAAAAAAAATCATTGCTTACCGATAAACATAATTTAGCCATTTGCTAGTTTTAAATTTGAAAGAAGAATTAAAATAAAATTTTAAGAATTCAATTGAAGATTTAAATAGAATTCGAATAAGTAGAAGCACTATTGTTAAAAGTTTAATTTTTAATGTCTAAAAAAAAAAAATTTAGGCTAAAAAAATTTTTTTTTTTTTTTTTTTTTTTTTGAATTATCTAAAACATACCAAAAGATTCATTTATATTTTTGAATTTTTTCTTTTTTTTTTTGTCAAATGTATGAAAATATAAAAATGTAACAAACCTTCATATAAAATATAGCTAAGAGAAAAATAGAATATCACTGAACCCCAAATAACAATATGATTAAAAATTGTCCAATAATTTGTATCAAATGCTACTTGGCCCGTAACAACAATTATTAATGATGTGAAACATGTAAATGCCAATAATGAATAATCATTAAAATCTCGGCCTGTTGAATCCACACCGTTGTATAATATTCCATACGGTACAAAAAATATCACCAAAGAACTTAAAAAATTATTTTTAAATTAAACGTATAAAATTTGGAAAATTTTTTTTATAAAATATTTCTTTAAGAATAAATATATTTCCAAGTAGAATAATTTCAAAATATAATGATCATCAATTTTTACCTATTAAATAATTGCAAAATTTTTTATAAAAAATGAATGAAATATAAAAATTGAAAGTTAAAAATTATAAGAAATCTTTTTTGAATATGAAATCAAAAACTGAAATAACATCCAATATTACATAAATCATATATGTGATAAATATAAAAGATTTTGAATGTTTATGGGAAATTTTTAATCTTTATTCCTCCTTCTTTCCCATACACTTTTAATTTTTATTTATTTTTGTTCAAAAAAAAAAAAAAAATTTTTTTTTTCTACAATAATTTAGAAATTTTACTTTAACATTCACTTAATTATCATGAAAAAATGAAAACAAATTCATACTACGGAAATTTTTGAAAAAAAAAAAAAAAAAACGGAAAACTTGGAAATATAAAATACCTGATCATACCATGAAGGACAGAATATATAAAAATTCGCATATTAAAAAATAAATTATATTGACCAGGTATGTAGAGTTTAGCATATTTCATGCTACATACATCATCCAAATCTTGATCAAATATACCCATTGCAAGTACAGGTAATGATGTAAAGAATAAATTATAGCAAGCAATCAAAACTGGACTGTAAATGGACTGGAAAAAAATAAAAAATAATAATAATAATAATAATAATAATAATAATGTAATAACATTTATATAAATTATGATGCAAAAAAAGAAAAGAAAAGAAAAATTATTTCTTGATGAACAATAAATTCGAAATTAAAATATTGAATTTGGAATAAATTTTTATCTAAATTAAACTACTACTAAAAGTATGTTAGAATGAATAAGATAAAATTGAAGTGTATATTATCATTTTTACTATCAAATCTTTTAGCTTCAGATAAAAGATAAGAATAGAGTAATTCTTTATTCTCAAATGATTAAAATTTCTTCAAAAATCTAATGAATAAGTTCAAACTTTAGATTATGCATTTAAATTCCAATAAATAAATCATTCAAGTTTAAATTAAATTTAACATTACCTGTGCAGAATATCCACAAAAAAAAGAATACCAAAAATGCGTAAGTGTAAAAGCAAAATTTTTGTAGAAAAAATATCGCAAAAATTTTGTCATCCTAAAATACGACCAACGACCATGCACAAGCAGAAGCCTTTTCAAATAACGAAATTGTCCGATGCTATAGTCAGATGCTAATACAGCTTGCATACCTTCTTGTCCTAAACATTTAAGCATATATCAATCAAAAAAAAAAAGAAAAAAAAAACCAATTAACATCCTTCAAAATTTATTTTACAATAAACTGTCATGAAAAGAAAAAGTAAACAATAAATAGCAATCATTTTTTTTCCTTATTTTATATCTTTTCACTTGATTAAATTGCTTATATAAATACAGAAAAATTAAACTTTAATATAATTTATTAAATTAATTAATACTGTCATTCGAATCTAAAAATGTTTAACATTATCAAATTATTTTTTTTTTCTTTTTTTATAATTATGCTTTGAAAATACCTGAAATTCCAACTCCAATATGTGCTGTTTTAATCATTGATACATCATTTGCACCATCACCAACAGCTAATGTTATCGCTTTTTTATTCCTTTTTACCAAATCAACAACCATTGCTTTTTGAAGCGGTGTTACACGACAACAAACTACTGCCTACAAGAAAGAAGAAAAAAAAAAAAACTTATTTTATTTTTTATTAAATTAACAAATATTTGCTTTCTTTAACATATAAATATATGAGATATGACATAACATAAACATAAACATGACATTGACATAATATATAACATGAATATGAATGTAATAAAATGAAATACTTAAGAATTTTAAGAAGCACTTACACGACACAAGCATCCAATATCCAGAAATGTCCTTTCTAATCCTCTTTTCAAAGCATATGTTAATGATGGTCCATTAACAATCAATGCATAACCATCTAATTTTTTCCATTCATTAGCGCTAAGATTATCTTCAATTTCCATATTATTTTCTGCAACAATAACTTAATTCATATATTAATTTCAAAAAAAAGAAAAAAATGAATCTCATAAATTATTTAAAAAAAAAAAAAAAATTTTCATCCATTTCAAATGTGTTACAATTGCGCATTTTACATTTTCAATGCAATCTTATATTAATTATCAAATGTTCATTGTTATTTGTTATTACGTAAAATGTATTGTAAACATAAACATTACTGAAAATATTTACCATGAATGAAAGCCAAATTTTTGGTACCATCAGATTGTAGATTACTATTACCTGTGATAGTATCATTGATATATTGAGAAGTAAGCTTACCATCATCTAATAAGGCATCCTAAAATTTTTTATAACTTAATGAATTTAATGTAATTTTAATTCAGTACGATTTTAGCAGCAAAATTAGTGGTTAATAGCATAGCATTATAAATGGAAAATCAGTAAGGAAAAATGATAACAGGAAAATTGTACATAAATTCCTGAAATTCATCTTTTTTTTTCCTTCTTTTTTCATTTTTCGTTTTTCAGCAAGAAATTAAGTCATCAATAATTAGCACAAATGACAAGAATATCATAAATTTAAAGAAATGATGAAAAAAAAAAAACAAATTATACATATTCATATTTTTAATAAGAATAATTTATTATGTTTTAAATTCCTGAAACTTTTATAATAATGAATTCATTTGTAATTATTTCTTTTTTTCTTTTTTCTATTTAAGAGCTAGTTTTTCTCAAAAATTTTGCTAAGCTATATTAAACAACCTAGATTATATTTAATGAATAAAAACTGACAATTCAATCATTTATTCATTTGTATTAGAATCATCTACTATATCATATTATTGCATCTATCATTTACAAATAATCATAATTAAAAGGGAATATGTAAAAATTATTTATGAAATAAAAACGAATCAATCTGAGAAAATGAAAACAAATAAAAAGAAAAGAAAAAAAAAAGTGAAACCGTGTCAATTACAAAATTAATAAAATGCAGAATGCATGCATAATTGACATGAAATACATTTCCTAATTTTATAGAATCAAAAGCTGTTAAAAAGAGAAATAAAATGCTCGAAATGCTAAATAATCAGGTTAATCAGTTAAGTGATATTAATGAGCGAGCTTAAAAATGATTTTAATCTGCACAAATTGATAAATGACAAAATAGGTTGACAAAGCAATGTGTGAGTTGATACATATATGTATATACATATATATATATATGCTTTGTTACCTACTCGCACCTCTTTGACATTTATCAGAATTTCTTCCGGTGGCGCATTTTCATAAACCGAACAGTAATAATCATTCCTGGTGTACAAAGAATCCGTTTTGTGAAAGAGCTCATCTTGTTTATTATTTACTCTTTTCAGCCTCTTCCACTTCGATTATTACTTGTTGAATATATTTCATAACAGCATTTGTTTATCATAGGCGATTGCTTCAAAATGTAACAAAACCATTTTTATTCCGGAATCTTTTTTTTTTTTCTCTCCCTCTTTTCCTCTCTCTCTCTTCCGATGGAATAGCAAAATTATTATCATCAATCAATTGATAGATATGAGATAATTTTGATCATACTATCTATTTTATTTATAATATAATCATTTCTGAGAATAATCTCAGAAAATTTTTATTCGGGAATTTATCAATTTATGGTATTGCATGCATCTGTAATTGTTTCATTATTTTTATGATTAAGAAGGAACAAAAATTGAAAGATCAACAGAAAGAATTGTACTATTAGTGTAAACGAAAATATTTACCGGGCCAAGTGTTTGTTCGATTCGTCTTCGTACATCTTTCAACTGAACTTCAACTTCACGTTCCGTTTCACCATCGATTACGAACACTTCTCGAAGATTTTCCGTTAGCAAATTGCATGAATAACCAATATTGATTGCTGTTTCCTGAAATACATCAAGAAATATTTTTTTTTTTTTTTGACAATATCAATTTAAAAATGATGATTAAAATTGCCTCACTTGTTTATCACCCGTCAAAATCCAAATTTTGATGTTAGCACGAGCAAGCTCTGCTATCGTATCCGAAACACCATCTTGAAGTTTATCTTCAATTGCTGTAGCTCCTAGTAGTATCATCTCTTGTTCTAGTTCATCATAAATTCGATCTAATTGTTCTTGACGATTTGTTAATGCAACTGCTGCTTCTTTTTGTTGTTCCTACAACAATAACAATTATAACAACATAAATCAAAACATAAAATTTTACATAAATCAAAACAATTTTTTTTTACATAAATGTTTTACATAAATCAAAACAATAATTATTTATAGAGAAAAACTTCCTTATACTATTTTTCCAAATTTTCAAAATAATTAACAACATTAATTGATGCAAATACAAAAAAAAAAAACATACATGCCATTTATTAAAAACATCAGTGCTAATTTTCTTATATGCTAAACATAATGTTCGAAAGCCATCAGCAGCAAATTTATCGAGATGTTGAATTGTTGCACTTTTAAGTAACGGTGCCGTATTATGTGAAATCCTGAAATGCTCAATAATTCAGTATATCAGTGTATTTAATATCAATTATTAATAATATAAATTAGTAGTATTGAAATTATAAAAAAAAGCAAAATTAATTGTAATTAAGAATTAAAAACCTGTCAAGTATAATTGTATCTGCTCCCTTGCAATAAAGTACTAATTCACCCAAAGGATTACGAACAATTACTGACATTCGCTTCCTGACATTATTGAAATCAAGAATTGCCAATAAATCATATACCTTTAAAAAAAAAATCCTTTTAATTATGCTAATTAGTAGTAGTAGTATATGGAAAATTTTTGAAATTAATTTCGTAAATATTTTGAGGCAGACCTCTTCCGAACCGGCTATTTCCAGTGTAACAGTTTGAGCAGTACGAGATTTAAAAACGTATCCAAAATTTCGTGCAGCAGATGTAAGAGCAGCTTCATCCGGACTTTGTGCCTGATATTCCAAGCGACCATTCTTCCGTTCCGGCATGGAAGTATGACAAAGAGCCAAAAGTCGCCAAAATTCTGCCACCTTAATATTGTTAATTATAGCAGACTAATTCATGGAAAATTAATCCAAGCAATTTATGAAGAAGCATACTATAAAAAAAATCACATAATTTGAAAAATTTTAATTGTAATGAAAAGACGAGAGAAAAAAAAAAGGAAAACTTATTACTTCGTGAAGTCCTTTGGTTGTGTCTTTCATTAATTCTTGGTCATAAAACTTGAAATTCGGTTCAAACCAACGATTTTTCGAGAAATCAATCGTCGGCGTCTTCTTTAAAATAGCAAGTGTTTCATGTAAACTAATACTAGTACAGTGGATCTGCTTAAAAAAAAAAAAAAACCAGTAGATTTTAATTTTATAAAAATAATTCGAATCAAACATATATCACATATATATATAGTCATATCACTGATAATACATGCTAATATTCTACAAAAAAAAAATGACTTTTTTAATTTATACAATTTCGCCATCACATGATAAGAAAAAAGTTGGATCTAAAGTTGCTGGAATATGTAATACGCAAATGTACTTTAAAAAAAAATGAGTGATAGTATTTTATCTCAGATTTCTTATTACATAATTTAAAATAGACTAATAATTAATATTTAATAAAAAAATAATAATGATAATAAGAATAACAAATTAATTAATTAATCTTTGCATGAAAATAAATAAATTAATAAATAAATAAATAAATGAATTAATTAATTAAGCAACTAAATAATAAGTGAATAAAATAAACAAACAAATAACATAATGAATAAATAATTTAATTAAGTAAAAATAAGTAAATAGATAATTAAATAACTAAATTAATTAATTAATTAGTTAATGAAGTAAATAAACAAATAAATAATAAATAATCAAAATAAATTTCATAAATCAAACCTCTGTTACATCAATTACTTTACCATTGGCATCATATACATCGCCATAGCTATGTCCATTAATTGAACATTTCCTAAATACCATTGTATTTTGTGTAAGAGTTCCTGTTTTATCACTAAATATATATTGAACTTGACCTAATTCTTCGTTTAATGTTGTAGTACGTGCATGTGCAGCAGTATCACCCTGAAAAAAAAAAAAAAAAAGAAGAAATTGAAATATTAAAATTTTGAAATTATAATTGGATATTTAATATATAACAAAAAATACAAAAGTATCATTTGAAGAAGAAGGATTAAAAATACCTTTTCGTAATACATTTCAGTATCAAAATTAATCCACATCGAATGAACAAATCGTATTATTTCAACACTGCAATATTTTTGAAATTAAAAGATAAGATAACTTCGCAAATTTAGTTAATATTTTTAAAATATACATTATAAATTAATTAAATTAGATAAGATAATGGTTGTTATTAAATTTAATCAACCAATGAACCAATAAAATAATTATCAATAAAATAATGAAGCGAATTGGTATGCAATAAACTGTTGTTTTTATTCACAATTTGTTAATTTTTGGATAATTCATTGGATAATGAAAATAGCTAAATTAGAATAAATTTTAAAAAAAAAAAGAAAAAATTAGCAAAATTTACCTTACATAAAGTGAAATAGGCACAACAGTATTGAGCAAGATAAGATATGAGAAGAACATGAGAAATGATAAAATGGATGTTTGCTCTGATGATTGTTCCATATGATTTGGAATGACTGAGCCATCCAAATTTAAATGAATAGTAAAATGGCGTTCAATAGTCCATTCTCGAATTCCACATAATGTTGTACAAATGAGACACATTGCTATTAAAAATACCACTATCTTAAAATAGTTGATCTAAATTGATTAAAATATAAATTAATTATGATAATATAATTATTTGATAAATATTACAATTTTAAAATAAATGCAACAAATTTTGTTAAAATTATAAAGATTATGCATTTGTTCAAATAATTTCATTTATCTTATTAAGATAAACTTACACCCATAATTAAAATATTGAGGAAGTGATCCAAACTTGTTCGTTTACATTTTGTTTTCCCACTATTCATCATTAATTTGGTATCTTTGCCTAAAAATTATAAAATTTTTGTATTCATGTAATTAAAATATTTACTATTTCTCTCATTACAAAATTAATTAATTTAATAAATAAGATAAATTTTGAATAAAAATAACCTGCAAATATTACCACTCCATAGCACCAACGAGTATTTCGTAATACACAACCTCTTAGTAAAGTTTTTCCATTGTCAAGTGGTAAAATATTACCATTATAATGTAATCTTCCCTCAAATTGGTTCAATTTATTATTTGGTAATTCACAATGAATTTGTCCTGAAAGAATAAATATTATTTGAAAAAGAAATTGTCATGAAACGAAAAGCTATTTTGAAAGAAAGATATATCTATTTATTTTAATTTTACCCAAATAGTTAAGTTATTCTAGTAATATGTGAAAATTTGTCTTAACAAATTGTATTTTAAAAACTATCAAAAAAAAATTGACCTTCAAATTCACTTATTTGCAGCAATTTATCTCCCATAATGGATGTTTCTGGTAAAGCTTGGCGAACTTTTAAATTTGTTTCACCATCAAGTTCTGATGTCTCGATATAGCATAAGCCATGAGGTTCAGAGGTTGATAGTAAAAGTAAATCAGCCTAAACAAATTTTGAACGCATTTATAATTTGTATTTTTTTTTTTTTTTGAAAAAAGAGTGAAATAATTACACCTATTATCTGTCTACTTTGTAAAAAAAAATTTCTAACAAACTTGAAATACATTTATTTTATTAGAATTATTCCAATTTTATTATCAATACTTTTTTTTTTTTTAAATCGATCTCATTCATTTTATTGATTCATATCATAACTCTAATTTCCAAATGTATAAACAAATAAGTACCAATAATTTATTGTTTTGATCAAAATAAAAAAAAGTGAAAAAAAAAAAAAAAAAAAACTATATATACCGCAACAAATTGATTATTTTCCATGCGTATTACATCACCAACTTTAACATTCATCCATCTTTCTGCAATTAATTGCCCATTTCGAACAACATATGAAATACGATTATTTACTTGATTATCGCTTTGATGTCTTTGCTAAAATCAATGATAATAATGATAATGATTAATAATAGTAATAATAGCAAATATATATAATAATGATAATAATAATAATAAGTAACGAAGTAGTAATTAATAACTAGTAACAATAAAACCATTTTAATAATTGATTTTTTATTAATTTCTTTCTTTTTTCTTTCTGAATTAATAATCAGGAGGAATATATTGGAAATTGAAATTAAATAACTAACAATATCATCATAGGCATCTTTGGCACCACTGAATATAAGCACAAAAAATAATGGAATGGCAGTTGAGTACCATGCTATTGAGCTAATCCATGGTATAAGCTATAATGAAAATTTTAGCAGTGCTAAGATTAAATTAATTAATTAATTAATGCATATTACCATCTTTAATTTGCATCAAATAATAATATCATCCAAAAATTAGTCAATTAATTAATTAAGTGTAATGAGCAAAAATTAAAATTGGGAATAGAAAGAAAAAAAAAAAAGAAGCAAAGGAATAAAGAAAGAGAAAAATAACTGAAAGTATTAAGTAACATACTTGTAAAATCATTAATATTAAAAAATAAAAATTAGCAAGACGTTGAAACTGTTCCAATAAATTAAGCGGAACAAATGTTATGAGATTGTATTTCGAGGTTCTAATATAATTATCCTGAAAAAGTAAGGAAAAAAAAAGAACATTTAAAATTCCGGAAAATACATAATAACAATATAATCCTAAAAAATATAACAATCTCAGAAAAAAAAAAAAAAAAAAGCGCACTGATAAACTTATCAGTGCGCTTTTTTTTTTTCATACAAATTTTTTTGATGAGAAAAAAAGAAAAATAAAACTAGAAATTTCTTATAATTCCTTTAAGAAAAAAAAGAAAAAACATATAGTAAATTCTAACAGCATATTTGAATTGTTCATTAAATTCACGATCATTTGCTCGTAAAATGCGTTCCGGAACAGATGTCGTAAATTGACTACTTCCTCTTTGGTCATGTTTTCTTCCTGAATTTGTTGAACTACGGCATGTGAATAATTCGATTAAAGACATCAACCAGTTGTTTAAAAACGATCCTCTGGACGATTTTACTATTATATTTGGCTGTTTCTTCGACAGATACTCTGAATTATCACTCATCATAATCAGTGTTATCATTAACACTGGTTCCAACAACAACAATAACAACAATATCCACGTTGCTCCTTGCATTCTAAAATACGAAAAAAAAAAGAAGAAAAATGAAAATTTTAAACGAATTATAAATGTATAATGAAATTGAATTCAGAATAGCTAATTTAATAATTTAGAAAACTTTTAAATACTATCACAGATAACTGCCGTGAAATACTGAATCAATTAATTCATTAATTACATTAAATTCGAATTGAAAAAAAAAAGAAGAAAAAAGGAAAAAATAAAGAATTTGCTAAAAATTTGTCAAAAAAAGAAAAAAAAAATGTTTTGTTTACGAAAATCAATAAATTAGTGATAAAGCAATTAGTGTATAGCATTACCGTTTGTCGTAGTTAATAATATAGTGGTACCGAATTGACAGCAATTTTGTCGTCTGCCAACCCGCCCGCCAACCACGTGTTAATCACTTCACTTCTTGATTACACACACTAGAAAATAAAAGTCAAAAAAAAAAAAAAAAAAAGGAACACCTCAATTAATTCATGAATTCGTAAAAGGAAAGGAAAAATAAAAAATAAAAAAATTTTTTTTTTGATCTTTTTTTAAAAAAAAAGAAAGTGGTGAACAAAATAAGAGATTGAAAACAATGATAAAGTAGAAATTGTAGACACTTTTATACGAAATGATAAATAAATATGTCAATTTAATTAAATTATTTTTGTATAGACAGATTTGAGATTTATTATTCAGCAAAGTGCTAAGTTATTTTAAAATGCTCCACATCTATGATAATTAAATACTGCATGCAGTTCAATTAGTAGTTCGTAAGTGAACAAAGAAAATTCATATCCATTCAATTTTATTAAATT
The DNA here is from genome assembly GCA_005281725.1 of Wuchereria bancrofti. Lineage (NCBI taxonomy): Eukaryota > Metazoa > Nematoda > Chromadorea > Rhabditida > Onchocercidae > Wuchereria > Wuchereria bancrofti. The sequence goes on along the minus strand of SSBO01000014.1, from coordinate 714,289 downwards.
TTATTTTTGCTAAATTTAATCCGAAATTAATTCAATAAAGAAAATGTAGTAGTAGTCAATCTTAGAAATGGACTAAACAAGATTTAAAAGCTAGGAGAAAAAAAAAAAGATATCATATAATTGAGGGATATAAAAGAATGAAATTAGAAATTGACGGAAAAAAAAGAATATAGTAAAAAGTTTTGTAATTAAAAAATCTGCATGAATGAGTTTTAAGATCTGTCATTTCTTTTTTTTTTCATGACGTTTAGAGATTTATTTAAGATTCATTTAATTTTTTTCTGCTTTTTATTAATATTTGTATTATTTCAAATCATATATTTAAATATGGTTACATTAACATTGCTTTTCACTACCCATTTTTGCAGTAATAACAGATGCTTATACTAATTATTTAAATTAGATTTGGAGGAAAAGATTTTTTGCACATTTATCTAATTTTTACTAATTATTTATTTAACATGTTAGTTATTCTTGTTAAATTCATTGTTTTTAACGAAAACGAATTGAAATATTTGCAAATATGCGAAAATTCCATATTAAATAATCAATAAAAATGCAACAATTGTAAATTTTAGTGGATAATACAGAACCTATCAAAGTATTCAAAAATATTTTAATGCACAGTCACAGTAACGACAGGACAACATGACACCATGACAAATTATTTAATGCAATGAATTTGTTGAATGTCGAATGGAACAGATGAAAACTGTTCATCAATAAGCAAAAGGGAAATAGAAGAAGCAATAAAGGATGGAAAACAACGGAAAAAACCGAATTATCGGTAAAATTGAGCAGTTAAAAATTAAGGATTCAAAAATTTAAAAATAACTGATAAATATTCTTGTGAAGTACCTCTTATTATCAGCATATTATACCTACAAAAAACGGTTAAGTGAATAGCTGAAATAGAGGACAAAAGAAACGTGAATAATTGAAGTGAAAAAACAGAAGTAACGTGAACAAATGAAATGAAGAAGTAAAAGTAAGTAACGTGAACAAATGAAATGAAGAAGTAAAAGTAAGTAACGTGAACAAATGAAATGAAGAAGTAAAAGTAAGTAACGTGAACAAATGAAATGA
>SSBO01000014.1:669908-713191 GCA_005281725.1 Wuchereria bancrofti | reverse complement strand
TCCTTTTTATTTTTTTTTTTCATTTTTTATTTTTTTCGATTTTTTTTTTTTGTTTTTTTTTTTTATTTTTTTTTTTTTTTTTTTTTTTTTTTTTTTTTTTTTTTTTTATCCATAATACATAAGTTAGTTGTAATTTGATAAAAGTATTATTGAAATTATGAAATTAACTTAGCAAAAGTTAATAAAAATCATTATTTTATAATAAAACATATTAATAGAGAGATGAGTTAAGAGGAAGAGGAAAGAGATGAAAGTAAAATGTATTTACTATTGAATAGAATACTTATTTAATCATGGCAATTATTTTCAAATTAATATTAATTAATTAATTAATTAATTAAGTAAACGAATACATTCTCTTCCAAATTACTACTGATAATCAATTAGAATTAGCAATTAAAATGAACATTTTATTCATAATACTATTATCATTTTATTTAATTAAGAAATCAATCAGCTTGATAAGTTAACATTAAAATTGTTACACTAATAAACTTTTCTCTCTTTTCTTTTTCTTTTTTTTTTTTTTTTGCTTCCTATTCAAATTAACAAATATAAGAATGAAATAGACAAGTTCTAAGCTTAAAATTGATTTATAAACTTATTGCTTCATGTCTTTGCAGAAACATTGAACATAAAATGATGACAGTGTGTGTGTGTGTGTTTCTGTATGTCTCTATATATGCATGTATCGATGAATGTTCTATGTTACCCATCCACTTTCTCGGGTATCTTTCTTTCTACCCATCCTTTTCCCATCAGTATAAACGTTTGCTTAAAACATACAATAGTTATTGGAGGTGTGTAACAATCAGCAAAAATCATTTCGCACTCTATCGTGCCTAACAGTGTCGTATGTTTGTGTTTGTTTATCTGCTAGATATGAAATGAATTAGAAATACATCAAATATAAATACATAATATCAAATATATATATATATATAAATAATTTAAAATTTGTAATCAAATATAAATGTATGATAAAAAAAATAGAAAATATAAATATAGATGTATTATACAAAATGTAAATGTAAAAAAACATAAAACATAAATATGTAATATAAAATATAAATACATAATTTAAAAATATAATTAAATATAGATACACAAAATATAAATATAAATATACCATGTGAAAAGAAAAGATTAAAAAAAATATAAAGCATAAATATATAAAATATTATTTAAATATATAATTTAAAATTATGATCAAATATAAATACATAAAATGTAAATGCACTGTATAAAATGCAAATATGAAAAAAAAATGAAACATAAGTAGATAATATATGATATAAATTCATAATTTAAAAATATAATGAAAATATAAATACATAAAATATAAATTACGAATATACAATATGAAAGTATATAAAAAATGAAGTAAAAAAGAAATAAATAATACAAAATATAAATTTGAAAATATGAAATATTAATACAAAATTTAAAATGTAGATGTTTAAAAAAAGAAAAAAGAAAAACATACCAAATGAAAATACATGTAAATAAAATGACAATAATTATTCTTAAAACTAATTAACAGAAACTTTTTATAACTAATTATAATAAATAATATATGCTAAACAGTATTATTAAATATGTTAAATTATAATAAAAATTAATTCGACAATATAGAAAAAAGTTATAATAATTTTACCTTTTTATCTTTATTGTCATACATACAAATCTTTTTTTTTTCTTTTCATTCGTTTTTTTTATTTTTCATCACTGATATTATTTCAACAAATTTTACGATCATACTGTAATCTGATACATTTCGATCTTAATGATGCACTTAAACATTTATCAAAAGCTTTAATAATAAAAATAAAAAAAAAAAAATTTTTTTTTCCTTTTTGTTTTCTATTTTGAGCCCATTTGAAATGTGATCAAATCATATGAACAAACAAACGTGATATAATAATATCATTGTTTAAAATTGAACAATATTGAAATAGATGGATATGATAATCAGCTGGCATTATATGATAAAAATATTATCATCAATATCTAACTGATAAACAAATAAGTGAATATGAGAAGAAATGAATAAACAAATATTCATTAGACAAGATTATTTGAGGCAAAACTTAAACAAATATTCATTAGAAAAGATTAGTTCAGATAAAAATTATGATTGACAAAAAAAAAAAAAAAATATAAAAAGAAAAAAAAAATTCAAATATTATCACTTGAAGAATGTATACAGTAACTAGATGGAAAATAAGTGAAATGAAATGAAGAAAAATTTGTTTGCTATGATTTGAAGAAGAGATTAAAACTGGATCATATCAATTCAGTAAACAAATATAAATTTCAAAAAGGAAAAGAACGAAAAAAAAAAAAAAGAGGAACAATTCATATCTAACTAATAGGAATTTTTATTTCTATATTAACAAAATTTCAATCCTTGAAAATATTGTTACGAAAATTAAAATTTTAGCATATGTACATATTTTTTCTTCTCTTCTTTTTTTTTTTTTGCACAATCATATAAATATCAATAGGAATGAAAGAAAGAAGGGAAAAAAATAAAAGAATGAGAAATCTGAAATCGTCTTAACTAATCTCAATTATTATCAGTATTCATTTCAATTCGATTAAACATTATAAATGCTATCAAATGATATATTTGAAAGTTGTGGATTAAACTTATTTTGCACTATTTATGACTGATTAAATGTTTGCATTATATTGTATCACATCTTAATAGATTAAAATATGACATTTATAATAATAAAAGTAAATAAATTAATATAAAAGATAAATTGATGAAGAATAAAAAAAAAAAAAAAAAAAAAAAAAAAAAAAACTTAACGACTGAGCAATAAATTGATATGAAATTCAATATTTTCCAAGCATTGGATCAAATTTGATTTGCTTATTGTTATTATTTTTTTTTTCAATATTAGCATCGGAGATAAGTTTGCAAAATGAATCAGTTTCTAAATGAAGATAGTAAAATGATAATCATTTATTCTTCACTTATTTTAATCAACTTTTAACAGTTAAACTTTTTGATAAAGAATTTTTTTCCTTTTTCTTTTTTTGCTGATCAAATTTGAAATTTTCATACTTATTAATGCATTATTATTGTTATAAAAATATCAATATCACACAATGTAAAATTTATTATTTTATGATAAAAATTTACCTGAAATATTGGGACTTTTTTTTTTTTTGTTTCATGTCCAATTTGCGAGTAACATTTATAACTTGCATGTTAATACTGATAAATACGAAATCACATGTAATGATAGATATTTAATATCAAAATTTCAATATTCTAAACTTAGACATATCAAATTTAATCAGTGATCTTTGAATAAAGCAGAAGTGTTGAATTTAGTTTCAGAATTTGAAACTTATGTTTAAGCAATTTTAATCTTTTCAAGCTTTTATCATTTTTACAAATGTACCCATGAAGAATTTTCAAAAATTTTTTTTTTTTTTAAAAAAAAAACCTAATTAATTGTTGTTATTAGTGGATGATTCTGCTTGAATCGCTTATACACAATTTGCTTAATGCATATTATCATCGTTACTAATAATAGAGAAATTTCATTTATTAGTTTTTTTTTTTCTTTTTTTTTAGAGAAAAATTTTCAATTGAATTAGATTGCAATTTTTTTTTTTAAACGAATTACTGTGCATATTATAAAATTCACCGTTTATTTATTTGTTCATTTTTAACTATTTTTATTTCTTATACTATTTGCGTTTTATAAAAGCAAAAAAAAAAAATTTTTTTTTTTTCAGTTTACAAAATGAGTAAATGTTGCAATAATGATTTGGCAGATGTATGCATAATTTAATAGTACCAGTAAAAAAAAGTTGCAATTGTTATGGAATATTTTATTTTGGAAATAAATTAAAAATTGAAATTATAAGTAAATTTTCGAAAATCAATAGATAACTTAGGATTTTAATTTGAACGTAATAGTAGTTCAGCATAATTGGTTGTTTGAAATAAGGGAATGCAAAAGAGTGAAGATGTATTGCAATTAATTTATGATTAGATAAAAATAATTCTAATCACTTATCATATTGTTTAGTTTAACTTTAGTAACATTCATTTAAACCAAGAAAAAAAAAATGGAAATTGAAATCATGCATTTTATTAAATATGGATTTGTAAACTGATATTTTAAGGCTTTTTTTTTTCTCATTTTTTTTTTTTTTTTTGTATTTAACTCCTATATCATAACCATATATGATATTTAATAACTTTTATAACAGTGATAAATACATAATATTTTATAATTTAATAGCTTGGACAAAAATAGAAAAGAATAAATAGCATAAATTAATATTGAAATTGGATAATATAACTTTTTTTTTCCACTAAAAATAATTACAAAAAAAAAAATCACTCAGATGGCAAATTTAAAATGAATTAAGAAAAGAAAAAATTGATTTCTATTAGACGATAAATCATTCTAAAATTTATTCAACAAATAGCATTAAGAAAAAAAAAAGAAAAAAAGGAATTTGTTATTTTCATATTTCATTAGTTAAGAAGGGGTGATTAAAAAGTTTAAATGAGTGCATATGTGATGAAATAACTAACGAACAGAAATAAAAATTATTTCATGGAAATGATAAATGAGATTTACTTCTGTTTTAAAAGAACATAACAATTTATCAAATGTTATAGAATGAGAGAAAAATTTGTTGTTGTCGTAGCAACAAATAATAAAATTTTTTAATCACATTATGCTCTTTTTTTTTTTTTGCTTATTCTAAAATTTACTCAATAAATAGCATTAAAAAAAAAAACCCAACTTTTTCTTTTACCTTATTAATTAAAAAAATAGATGATACTAATAGAGAAATGAAACAATACTATCAACAAAAGTAACAGTAGTAGTAATACTTGTTGTTATTGTATTAATACTATTAATAGTAGGAGCAGTAGTAGTAATATTAGTAGTAATAGTATTAGTAATAGTAGCAGTAGTAATAATCTTGAAATTCATCTTAAATACTTAAAACTTATGTTCTAAAAAATACTAATTAAGTAGAATGAAATTTTTTAAAAATCAAAGAAAAAAGAAAAGCGATGAAAGAATAACAAATATTACAAAAGAATGAATGATAACTCACTGATAAGCAAAACGAATCCGGTTAATGAATAAAAAGCAATTTTGAAAAAAAAAAAAAACTAATTGAAGGTACGTTCTTGCGTTGCCATGTGCTTTTCGTGTGAAATGATCTCGAAATAACAACTACTACTTAAATGAACAAAATATCTTAAAGTACTCCAGTAAGTTTTGATAAGGTAAAATGAGGGAGAATTATATTGTTATGACTGTTACTATTACCATTATCATTTACTATTATTATTTATACGTACTATTTATTATTATCATTGTCATTATTATTATGATTATTATTTATCATTATCATTATTATTAATTATTATTATTATCAATTACTATTATTACCAATTCAATTATTATTCTTATCAATTATTAACTATTTCTATTTGTTATTATCACTACTAATGATAACACTAGTATTACTATTACTATATTGACTACCACTATCATCGTAATTGTTTTTTATACGAAGAAATTGAATTAAAGTGCATTTTAAGCATTGCATCAATAATTAATATATTTTCCTTTTATATGCAAATTCTTTTTTTAAATGGCAAACAATTTTTATTATTTATAACGAAATCAGTAGCATTTCTGAAAATGTTACAAAAGAAGTTTTGAAAACTTTCGGAATTTAAAGATAATTCTCAAAAAAAATTATCCTAATTGAATGACCATAGAATGTTTTTCTGATCTATTATACTATTATCATTCCTTTTTTTTTTTTGTTATTCTTTATCACTGTTATTTTGTTTTATCAATTATCTTTTCTTATTTTAATTATGAATCTCCTCATTATACCCGTGTAACGAACAAAATTTCGATATTTTATATTCAGAATCTCTCGCTGCATATTCGAAAATTCTTGGTGACGTAAAAGATGTCCTCATGACGTGAAGATTTAATGGCAGTTGTTGTTAGAAACAGAGCAAACTAAATATTTCAAACAAGATGCAAACTAAATATTTCAAACAAGATGCAAAGTTGTTGTTGCGTGTAATTCACATTGCAAAATATTTTAACGAGTAAACAAATAGGTGAAAAAAAAATGGTTTAATAAATGAAAAAGTGAAAAAAAAAAAATGATTTAATCTCAAATTTGTGTCAGAATCAGAATCAGAACCACACTGACACACAGCAATTAATGTACGATTTTATTTGACTTTGTACAATTATTACTATCATCACCTGACCATCTTAAAATTGTTATGTATTATAAGCTAACGACACTGAATTGTTACAAAAAATGACCTGTATACCACAGTTTGCTGTTTGTAATTAATAAATGAAAACGAATCATTTCACAAATGTTTTTTTTTCACAAAAAAAATGCATTTCTCAATTTCAATTAAAATGAAATATTGAAAAAAAAAAAAGCATATATTAACAGTCTGTTACATCATTTCAAAACATCAAGTTTAAGCAGGACCTCAGTTTTGACGGTGAAAAATTCCACACATCAATAAAATCGGATCATTTATAATAAAGCGTCTTATTTGGCCAGGAAAAAAAACCTAGCAAAAGTACATATTTACCTCTTCTTTCCCTTTTTTTTTCTTTCATGTGTTGAATCATTCAACGACTTGCACTTATTGTGGTGCTCGTTCATATTTTTTCTGTTGCATAAATTTGCAAATTATCATTCCTCTTAAATGTAATTCAGGAATGAAAAAAAGTTCAAAAATTATGAGTACAAAATGAAATGGTAATTAATAATAAATTCATGAAATTTTACTGATTTTTTACATAGATTGCAATCATATTCTAAATAGGTAAACAAGTTAAGATTATTGTCTTGTTCACGTAAAATTGTCTACCACTGCGTATTATCATATGTAATATTAAATTAATAGTCCACTCTCACACATTCTTCAGTTCTTTAATGGAGTAGTTTAAAAATTTTTGTAATAAAATGGAAGCACAGAAATTTGTACAAATATCGCCGGCAGACAACAACCATAAATAGAACGGAGTAAATGCTTATGTGTAATCATTTTTCGGAAACCTTTGACACTAGTAATGAAAAGGCACTGAAATTTCAAAATTTCCATTAATATTAATCCATTTGCAGATTTTGGCTGACTTTAATGCCTGCTTTGTCTTAAGAATTTTTCACTTTAAGAATAATTGGACGAAAAAAAAAATTATCTGCATCAGTTGCCATTCTCACATTTTGATTTGACCAGTTATTTCACTGCCGTAACACACCAATATCACTAATGTGTGCTAGCTGGAACATCTAGAACTTTCAGTCGATGAATTTACATTTCGAAATTTTTGGAAGGAAAAGTACCCTTTTAAAGTAAACAGGAAAAATCATTAAAAACCACCTAAAAATTGGTAAATTTTCCGAGAAATTTGAAAATTATCATTCTGTTAGGTAAGTCCGAAATTTCAGGTCTTATCAATTTTAAATCTGTTACAGTGGTGTAGGCAATTTTTAGAAAATTTTCACGTTGTCAAATCTGACCATGGAAGGGTCTCGAAACTATTTCTACCTTATCAGTGCTCATTAGTAAATGCTGGTTTTTTTCTCAAAATAATCCAAAATCGAATTTAAAAAGTCATATTTTCTTCATCGATTTGTTCAAAAACCTTTGGCAATAAAACAGAACCAGCCGTTCAATTCTTTTGGCTGCGAAACTCGACCCTGAAATATAATCCATCTGAAATGGTACTATACATATGTTTCCATAAGAGTAGCACCGGTATACACTTTAGGAAACGTCGAGAAAAGCGCATCACAGGATATATGATCCAACTATAGCCACTTTTAGCGAAATTATGAAACATACATTATGATTATTTTCATAACAATAAAACATCTATCCAAAAAAGAAAAAAAAAAGTGAAATCTATATATTTCAATTTCTGATCCAAAATGATAAAAATTGTAGTCAAATTCAATTGTAGTCACTTGTAACACATCCCTTTGAAATTAAATAGAGGAAAACTCATTTTTTTTTCTACAAATAATAGGTTTGCATCATGCACTTGCAGTATAGTGTTCACCTGTGATTGATTTATTTGTTCCTGATATTACGCGGCGCACGGCCACTATACAATGCAACGAATGTAGAAATATAAAAAAAGTACATTTCATTTACTTTTTGTCTGATATCATTTCATACCTGTCTTTCACTCAACTTCTGACACCATTTCTAGCTAATTTACACACTGCCAAATGGCGATATCATACTTCTTCAAAAGAAAACAAACGATTAATAAAATAATTCAAATTATCAGTAACATAATCATTAAACGGATTAAATGGAGTTTGATAATTGACATTAAGCATCTCGCACAAAAAGTTTACGTACGTATGATTACTTTAAACATAGTAATTGAAAAAGTAATGCATTGTACATATAAACAATTATGAACAAGAAAGGCGCTAATGTGTATGTGCGTGTGTATCTGTGTGTACTATTGATAAGCAAATAAGAAAATGTGCCATCTAATATGGGGGACAAATAAGAGCAAAGGAAATTCTGAACTGCTAATTTATTTGAGTATGATAACTAAATGATAACATGTTTAATGATTATGCGGTAACAAATGATGATAATTTGCATGCATACTGGTCGCATATGATTGTTCCCAACGTGATGCAAAAGTAATATGCAACGGTCACGTGAAATAAATGATATCAATGAAAGTTTGGATATATTTGCTACGTATATATACATATGTACATTCTTATACTTTCTAAAAGATATATGTACACGTACGTGTATACCTTTTAAGTAGTAATATACGACCATCGTTCGTGTTCCAAACAAACTAGTATACGCCAATATGAGATATTGATTTTACAAAGATAAATCGTGGAAAAGCAACGAAAGGAACCCATAAAAGAGTACGACTGATAGAGAGGGCTAGAGAGGAGGGAGGGGCAAGAAACGCGAGCGACAAGTCTTGCGTGCTGCGGCTGGGAGAGGAAGACGGTGGGAAGATGGGGGAGGGAACGTTCTTTGTTATTCTGCGAATGCTTACTGATCCGTCGGGGATATCCCATTTTCTCGGGACTTTTTTTTTTTTCTTTATTTTTTTTTTCTGTTTGGATTTTATTCAGGGAAAAGCAGAGAAAAGGGATAAGCTAGGAATAGAAAGAGAGAGAGAGAGAGAGATTTATTTACTTGAACAATAACATTGTGATGTTGATCATTAAATTGTTGTATGGTTAGAAATAGTCAATAATTTCGACTTATATAATTTGGCCAAAAAAATTAAACATTGAATTTGTTGATTAAATAAAATATTTGAATATGAAGTAATATGTTTTCTTTGTAAATAATTTGTTCGTTTATCATTTCGGTTTTTGGTAAATTTTAGGTTTTTCGTTTTTTTTTTTTTCCTTTAGCCTTTTGTTATCAGTTAAATCATCTTGCTTGTTTATTGTATGTTAATATTATTGTTCGTAGTAACAAATTGTATAATGAACAGTTTACATTTTTTTACAACAAAAATAGATGCATTTCCGTATCGTTCTTTTTTTTTTTTTTTTTTTTTCTCATTTTTATAGATTGGTTCAGATAACGATATTAATTAGTTTAGCATTCAGAGAGAATTCTGATCTGCTTAAAGTCACAGAATGGCTAGCAAAAGTAGAAAAAAAAAGCGGCAGCAAGAAATAACTTCATTTTGATTTTCATTAAACACTAATCAGATAATCGACATAGTTGTATTAATTAATTTAATTGATATAATTGTATGTTTAAATGATTTCCTGTCATTCCTGGCTTTTTTCGAGTACATTCTTAAATTATTCATTGGTCGTTAGTACTCATTAGATTGTGCTAGACTAGCATCATATTTACTGCTTAAAGGATTTTCCTTTGTTCGAATGTTTTTCACCCAGTATAATTTAATTATTATTGGTGTATTCAAAATTTTCCAACTTTTATTTCTATTCTTTGAAATTTATTTAGCACCTTCAAATAAGATGCCTAAAACTGTCAGCTGAAATAATAGCATCCTTAACAAGGTCATGAACTTGTTGCTTATTTTTCTGTGTTTATTACAATCTTTTCTACCTGTTGATGGCCTATGTTTTACCTAGATTTCAGAAGAAGTGATTTTTTTGGAGGAAAATTTGCAAAATTACACATCCAAGAAATTCTCAGCTCTCGTATTAGTATTCATAGTTTTTTTGTTGTGTCGACTTCACCTTTCTTTTTAAGTCGGTTTTAACGATGGAACTTAAATTTAGGTAGAGATGTAAAATTTGTGTTTTCCTTTAAAAAATGAGCTTATAGTACATATATTTGGGTATATTGTCATTTTTGTCAAATTTTTGAAATGAACATTAATAATAATGAACTCACAAAATTCATTAGCTGTAACAGTTATATGTGTCACAAAATGTACATCAATAACTACAGTTTCAAAGAAACTTAGTTTTTACTTTCCTGTCCTTTTTGTATTTTTTTTTTCCTTGTAATGAATTTCCTTTATTTCGTATAAGCTTTTGTAACTGGAAGGATTACAGATAAAGTGAATATGATTCTCGCAAACGTTCAAATTCCACTGTATTTGTAAAAAGTCTTTTGTATTATTATGTTTAAATGCTAAGACTAAGGAGGAAAGTGGTTAAATATTAATGAGTAAAACTTGCATGTTTCAGAATTTCGTGAACGGGTGTTGTTAATTGTTGTACAAGTGTTCCCGGATATGTTGGGGTTATTTTCCGGGTGTTTGAAGAGGTGTGCATGAATGGAACAGCAGAATACATCTTCTCACCCGCTTTTACCCCCTGGATTTACCAATCCATCATTTGCATCCACTTTTTCAGGTCTGACTTTTTCTACGTATAAAACAGATCGATCTTATGTTCTTGTGGATTACTTATGACCTAGATTTGAATAGACGTTTCAAGTATCATAGCTTCTAGTTGGTCGGTCTCTTCCTTCTTAAATGTCTAGTATCTAAGTATAGCATAAATCAGTAAGTATAAAAGAAGAAATTTCATGAGTTTTTTTTTTTTTTTTCAGTAAGTGCTGTTACTTGAGCTTATTTACCCGTGAAAACACAATGTGATGCATTTTTAAGAAATAGAACAAGCACTGCATTACTTCATTAATTTCGGAAGAATAAAGTATACAAACATTATTGCTAATGAAATATTAGGATTAAGAAATTCACGAATAGAGTTGTTTTTTCTTTAACTTACTAACTCATTGGTTTTTTTACTTGTTAGCTCCTTTTTTCTTTCTTTTTTTTAAAGAATCGCTATGAGGCAAGTAAACTATTACTTTCTACACCTTTGTTGTCCAGGTATAGCACCAGCCGCTGGAAATGTTAGTAATCCGTTGCTGGCTTCAACACTTCATCATCTGCAAGAATTTTCGGCAGTTCAAGGTGCTGCTGGCTTATTACCAAACAGTTCGCAGCTGACTCTGGGTAATCAGTTTGCAGCCGAATTGAATAATATTGCAGCAGTTAGCTGGCCTGCTGCCCCAAATGCGAATACTGCTTGGCTTGAACAGGTTTTGCGCCATTTTATCCTCCTTTATTTTTGCACGTTCTATCAGTTTTACTATTAGATACGACATTAAATATGTTTCACTCCTGATTGAATCATTTTCTTTTTGAAATCCAATTTTTATTTTGAATCATGAAATTAAGATTTACACGTCCATTCTTACAAATTCCTTCTGAAGTTTTGATCCCCTTCAAAAATATTTACTTTTTTTCCATAGATTCTACGATTTTCTAGGCTAAAGTTGCTGCCATTTTGCCAATGTATACAGTTTTCTCCGCCGGAACTTTAAAACCAAAGCAAGTTTTATCTTTTTATGGAGATGTATATGACACATATAAAGGCTTATGTCAATGCTACAATCTCTGACGCTTTCTTTTAGACTTAACAGCAGTAATTTTCTTTTTGCACAACTGAAGATTACAGTGTGATTCTAACTGTAGTGGATATTCAAGTTATCTAAAAACGGCTCGTGGATATTTTGTACATTTATCAAAAGAAAATTGACTGTGGGAATTGCTATGAAACGATGTTTCGTATTTGCTACATGTAAAACTTGGATATTTCAGCGATGCAACAAGTCTCAATCCAGGTGAAATTGAGCTCACAGTGCAGAACAGTATTGCAGCCAGCAGCGCTCTTATTTCATCTTCTGCTATGCCGGTTAATGCAGGTATTTTAGATATTGCTGTTCTTAATTCAGTTTAAAATTTGGCCACATCCAGAACCAAGTTTTTAACTGAGTGAAGTAAATTGATTTAAAATTCCAAAGTTCCAGTATTTTACTGCAGGTAGACATATTTACAAAAACCTTATTATTTCAGATGTTTTCCCTTGTAAAGTGGAGAATAGTAATGTGCATAACCTAAGCTCACAACCCTCAACCCCGCAACAGCGAAGTCAGCAACCGAATGCCGCTATGGGTTCAACACAGTCTTCTCCTGCCAGTGCAATGCTTGTAATTGACAGGCAACCAGGTTCCATCCAAAGCCATTGCTCAAATGAAATGAGACCTTGTTCGACGTCTTCCATGGGTCCATCTTCCGTTCCCAACCATTCAAATGTTGGTTCAATTGATCATTTGCCGGGCTCTGTAGGAAGAGCACCAGCGCCGGAAACCGTCAATACTATACGACCATGTTCACAACAAAGTAGCTCCAGTTACGTCATGTCACGCGGAAATGATCCATCCAATGCTCACTCTCCTGTGCAGGTATTTGCTTTATTGATTGTTTAAAAATGGCGAGAAAATTTGCATATTGCTTCAGTTTCTTGTTGATTGTTTAAATGGGCATTAGGATTTGTACATTATGCTATGTACTTTACAGATCGCTGCCATGTCGGTCGGTTCGCGTAATTCAACTACACAACAAAAAACTTTCGACCAAGACGCTGCAAATCGTCCTACAGAATTGCGTGCTGTATCTTCTAGCGTACGAAATGCCACTCCAGTTGGAACTCCTTCTGAAGTTAGCCAAAGCTCTTCATCTACAGTTCAACAAACATCGGTAAGTAGTGTTGAGTGAAAAGGCTAAGAGTTATTTAGTAGGCTGGAATATCAAAGTCGCATCATTTTCATACATTCTCATTGATAAAATTTCAAAGTATTTCTCAAGATTTCGAGACTGCACGTATGTTTTGCAGGGTACACCTCATGAAAATGGAGCAGACAATAATAATTTGGAAGACTTGCCATGGTCCAGTATAGATCTGGCTGACATTGACTTGTTTAGCGGATCATCTGTCGCTGAAAAAGATGTCATGCACTCTGTTCTCGATGAAATGGATCCTACTGTGATGCATCGACTTTTGCTAAATGAACCATCCACAGGTTCTAGTGCAACTAAACTGCCTGTAAAGTAAGTTTTAAGGATTTTCGTCAATTAATATTTAGTGATCGATAAGCTATTCCACAATCACATAGTGGAAAATTATGGTATTTGGAATATTAAAAATATTTAACATTGTGTAAGCAGATGAAGTATGCCACTGTCATTTATACTTTTGCCGGACAGTATATTTTGCCTATGGCGGAAATGTAAATAAGAGAGTAAGGTGAGAAAAAGAAGAAGCTGATCGATACAAAAAATGAGTTTGATGGGCTTCTTATATAGCCACAATCAGAAAAGTCTGCAGAAAGTGAGTTATTTTTGATAGCTATTAAAACAGAATTTAATTTCAGATTTCAAAAATTTTTTTTCAGTGTCTCGCAACTTGTAACACCGAAAATTCGAGAAAAGATCAAACTAAAAAGAGAAAAAGAATTAGCTGATGCAGATAAAGAGTTGGATAGACTTCTTTCACTTGTTGCCAAAAAAGACGCTATATCGACACCTATGTCTAAAGTTCCAAAGCCGCTTCAGGTTCTTGACCCAGTATTGATGACGAGATCAGATACTTCTGATGACCACAAAATCAGTTTGAGCCCTGTCCAGGTAACGTTTTTTGTTAATATCAAATCAGAGTTATTTTAAAATTCTGCAATTATATGAAATTTTGATGAGTTAAAAAGTTTGTGTGGTAGTTGTTGTGGTGTAAACATCGAAAAAAAATTTTCGAAATTGTTTAGTGCTTTTGTTTCATATCTTCTCAGTATTTTATTTGCAGTTCACGCCTCCAGATTCACCCACAGCATCCACGTCAGGCGGTGTTTCATCATCATTATGCAATTTCTTCTTTCCCTCATCCAATACTTCCACTAGTGCTGCTGCTACCCGTCCACGATCCACACGTAACGATGTTCCTTCAGCAAAAACACGTTTTCTATTCATGCCACCAACGGAAAAGAAAAACAAATCAAACAAAGTGCCAGTATATAAGCAGAAAGCAAAAACATTCTTGCAATCTGTGCACAAGACTGAGGAACACGGTAAATCTATTTATAATTTATGTTTTAACAGGTTTTTGTTGAACGACTGTATAAGGTTATTTTAAGATCACCACCTTTCTTCTATAGGGAAGGCAGTACAATTAAAGTCTTTAAATTTAGTGACAAAAAAAATTTTTTTTGTTATTAAGTATAAATCAACCATCGAGATACTAAACTATGACTTACAATCAAACTGTTAAGTTCAAGGTTATTACTCATTTTGGAATTGGTCGTGATGTGTGAATCTTATCCACGAAGTAATGTTTGGTAATAACGGCAGGATTGCAAAATAGAATTTTTTGTTTCAGATTTCAAATTAATTGCCATTTCATCAATCTCCGTTTTCAAAGCGCCTCTGAAACTGAAGCTTACATAGAGAGCTTTTAGGAATTTGGGATGAAAACCTTCACTGCAGTTTTGATCTAAAACAGATGATTGCAATGATCCTAAAGAAAGCTACATATATGGAAGAATTCTTTCATACCTCAAATATTGACTTTTTATATTTTACAAGCAATGATTGTAGTTTCAGACGATGCATACAATTTCAAGGATGATGAGGAGGAAAGTAAACCATTACCATCCGGTGCAACCGTATCTGAGACGCAGCTACGAGAGCAAAGACTAGAGGCAGAAGTTGCACAGAGACTCGCACGAATAAACAGTGCCCATCCAGAGCTTAAAACAAAAACTGGAAACGATGAACCACAATATCAGCAGGTAATATTGATACAGATAGTTTATTGAAATCTTGTGGTTTCTCGTTATTATTATAATTCTGTATAGTACGATATAGTTTCGGAAGGAAGGAGAGATGGATTTCCGTTATTTACGATTGTATATCCAATCGGTGAATTTCAGGATTTATGGAGACATGTTGTACCAAAAAAGCGTCATTCAGCCGCATCAGAAAGACCGTCCGTGCCTTCGACTCCTTTATTGCCACCTGCTGCTGTCAATGAACATCGCGCAGAAAACTCGTCAAGTAAGCTTTTTTCTTGTTCTTGGTAATTGTGATAAAAATCTTCAGCACTTTTCATTCTTGATTTTATAGATCAAAAGATAGCGGAACCGCAAACAATAGTCGACTTATTGTTGCGCCGTAAACAACATCGCTCATCATTTGGTTTCTTAAAGACGAAATCCCTTGGCGATAAAGAAACTGCCAAAAGTGAGCAACAAATAGGACCATCGGTGATTACGATTAGGATGGAGCCGAAAACCGGTTGTGATGCCGAAAATGGGTCCGTTTTTCCAGATATATTTTAATAGGAAATAATGTTCAACTTAAATCAAGATATAAATAATTCTGTGTTGTTCTTAATTGTTATTATTTTTAAAGCATTTGAAGCTAAGGATCTCTTTATTGTTACTTTCAACATTATAGCCTTGTTTCATGCTTACTGACCAACTTATACGTCGCTTTTTCCTCATTTTCCTTCCTTTCCCTTTTCAATTCACTCTTTCCACTTATTCACCATGTTGTGAGATCTTTTAGGAGATATTTTTGATTAGTTATAATATTGCTTATTGACTTGAGGCATGATTTATTATGCCTTGAATTCATTAGTTTTTTTTAGAGCTCAGTCGGAGCAACCTCTTCCGAAGTTACTGATCAGACTGCCCCGAAGATCATTCGACGAGAATATGATAGAATATGAGAAACCAAAGAAGAAGAAAAAAAAGAAAAAGAAAAGAGACAGTGACTATGAATGGGTAGGTCCCGACTCAAAAGGCAAAAGGAAGAAAAAACATAAACATAAGCATCACCACAAAAAAAAGAAAAGGCATGCATCAGAGTAAGTTGAAGTATTTTATTATTGAGGTGTTTTGGTGGTTTATTTACATGGTTAGAGTTTTATGATGAACTAATTACAACATTTACCTAAAGCATACATACTAACGTATGAAATAATTCTCGTAAGAATGTTTCATGCGTGGACAGCTTGTCTATCAAATTAATGACTGTCAAAATATTCATTCATGGGGATTCATTTTTTGGAATGGTCGTCTTTCAGTTGTTTGCATTTTATGTAATATCGGTTTTTCAAGCTTCGAAGAAGAACTTATGAACAAGCAGAATGAGCAGTGGAGCACATCTGAGAGTATAAACAAAGAAACGACCGTTTTTAGTAAGAAAAGGCGTCTCATAATGCACTGGAATGAAAGAGAAGGGAATCGTGTAGATTCAGGTTTGTTATATTTCATATCATTGCTTTTAATATTATTGCTAAATGTGTTTGATAATTGTATCATTATTACAGAGTATTACCGGGACCGAAACTCTTCTTTGCCATTGGGAAATAATAAAGGACACAACACGCATCCGGAATCTTCAGAGCACAGCGTTTTATCGAAGTTTCATCCAGTAGATGGACATTTAGCGGTGGGTACTCTTTTTCCATACATTGTTGTTTATATAATTTAAATTTGAGCTTCATATTACTTGTCAACTGATCTGATTGTACTTCAAGATGGCTTTTGTATCGTTTCTGCACACGCTAATTTGTTTTAATGTTTGACAGATTTGTATTACATTTCATTTAGCGTTTACTACTAATTTTCATTATAGTTAATCCCTCTTCTTTTTCCAGAAAGGGACATTCGTAGTCTGCAAAGCTGATATCTTGAAAGAAGATTGTCCTCTATGGAGAGTTGATAATCAGAACTTGCTACAGAAGTATCCGCCTTTCAACCTTGATGGCAAAATAACTTACAGAAACAGCTCTACGGTTTGCAAACTTTTGAAAATTTTTAGTTTTCTCAAACGACAACTGTTTTTTTTTTTTTTTTTTCACATGACTAGTGTTACTCTGAAGTTCGCAAAAAATCTTTCTTGTAATTTTGAAAGATTTGTTTTCAAGATTGATAATGCTGTATAACCAAACAATTTATTCCAGTATTCTGGTTGGTGTGATCAAATTGCTGACAGTTATATTGTTGTGCGTGTACGTTTCATCAAACACAGTCGTTCGGAGTCCATAGTCGAGCCAGAAATGCCGTTATTAGACATGTTTCCAGCAATAAGCATTGAATATGAAGAGCGACCATCTGGTAATTTTTCAGATATTAAGCAATTTAATTTTCATAATATTGTTATTCTGTATGTTTCCTGGTAGTCACACCACATCGCATATTACCGTGTATTATCTACCAAAATCTGTTTCCAAACCTTTTGATTTGCTTGAAATTAGGTATGCAAAATTTTCACACGTGCATAGTCGGAGGCAGTCACTCTTACTTTTATGGGTAAAAATTTATGCTGTTTATAGTTTAACATTATTTTTTCCCTTTCTCTGATATTATCTTTTTGTCCATTATTAATTACATGCGGAAGTGGTTGCTTATTTCAGTAGTCTTAAACATAAATACCATTTGTTCAATGAATTATAAAGAATTATTTCAGCCAACTCAAGTATCGCATCAGAACAGAAAGATCTTTTCACTGATGATCCAGTCCGAAAGCAAATGTCTGTATATGTGAAAGCGATGCTTAATCATGCGCTTGATATGACATTCCTCCAGACAGTAAGGCAAAAGAACGGTAAGGAGGTTATTCAACATAACCCACTTGACAAATGCAATAGATAACAGTAGATGAGGTATTAGAGTTGTATTAAAATTCTATTAATGCAAAAGAACGAAGGAGATTGGTTTTGTATCCTAAAATAATTTTCTGTGAGATTTAGATCAGAATTATGCGGAAGCATGATTGGTTTCATGCAAATTGAATTTGAATTTTCATAATTCGTTTTTCTATTAATTTTGAGGGTCTTTCGGAAACGGTGTTGTTGTTGGCAGCAAATATTACCAGTTAATGTATCAGCTTATTGTTTCAATTTCATTATATCCAATTACAGATTGGAATTATTTATGTGCTTTAAATGGCATCGATAAATTAAACCAAGAAAGAAAAGAGAAAGTACAGTTACGAGTGAAATGGATTCAGCGGTACTTGGATTTACTGCATTTTTATTCGTCATGCGTGGTGTGCGATTCAGAGGGCAGTGGCTTAAGTTGTCAGGTAATCCTCCTTCAGACTTTTCACTTCTCTTTGCTTTATAAAAGTCAGTCGTATGTACTCCAATTTTTCGCATTTGCAAATTTTCAATGCTACATATTATTCTGATCATTTGAATGAAATTTTAAGCGTAAATCTGTTTCATTTCGTTAAAATAAAGCCGGCAATTCTTTTCTCGAAATGAAGTCAACGTATAAGAGTTTCGAAACATTATGAGTTTAAAATTAATATGCGCTTTAAAAAGTTTGCACATTGCTATGAAATTTTTTTGAGATTTAGGAAAAACTCTTTAGGATAAATCTTTGATCACTTTCAAATAGCTGTTTTAGGCTTGTGGCATTTCTGGTGTTGAGAAAGTTGTGCAGTTGTTTTGTAATGAAGGTTACGATTATGATACTCTGGAAGCTGAAGAAGTTTGTTATACAGGGTCTGGATCTCCACTGCATGCTGTGGTAAGGGTTTAATTACAGCTTCTCTCATTCTCTGGATCTGGAACACGACCAATCTTGGAAGTTTGCTTTATAACTGTTATCTTTATATTGTAATTTTATTAGTATTTTGAAACTTTGTTTAGGAATATTTGGTTTGTTGGTCTTGTGCAAAGTTGTCGAGAATTTACCACAAATTGCATCATATGCGGTATATGCTCCTAAAGAACTGCGAAGATAAGGTCAGAATAGCATTGCTTTTCGATGATTATGCATAGTTCATATCCCGCATATATGTTCATCATTATTTTTTACAGCTGGAGAAAGTTAGTGCTGGAAACAGGGATATTTCGTCAGAGTTCATAGTGGAAACTTGTATGAACGATGTAGTATGGCTACGTTCAGTAAGTCATGCAAGTCTTGGTTTATGAAATTGAAGTTTTTTTTTATTACCACAGCTTGTTTGTTGATAGGTGGCGAATGATCTCTCTCTCTTCCTCCCTATTTGTTTTTCATTTTCAGGTTGTCAATGAATATGCTGATCTTTGGAGAAGGATTGAGATGAATGCTTGTTGATATTTTTTTAGGAGTTCAAAAAGGCTTGTTCAATTCTTCTTTCCAAAAGATAACTTTGCGAATCTTCGAGCAAAGGATGGGAACTGCAGAGTTCCAGGAAGCTTTAAATAGATGGGGGATTTCATTAAAGCTTTTATGATAGAAGTTAACTTTTCATGGATCATCTGAACTGATCCATTGCTAGAAGTTATACTTCATCTTGGAGTTGTGTTGATCGTAATATTAGCGACTAAGTAGAGCACAGATTTATAAACACTTCTTTCTACCTCCTTCCTCCTTGTCCTCCGATCCGTTATTGTTCTCTGCCTTCCTCTTCTTACCTCCTCTCATCTAGGTTTATTTGGGGCAGTTTTACAACTCTTTCGATGGAGTTTGTTACCACAGTGTTAATAACTGTAGGAAATAGGAACCAATCGGTCCAACGAGTAGGTTCTTTTAACCACTCAATAAGGTAATCCTAATAATCCTGGCTTGTGTACAGTATTGTGAAACACTACTAAATTATTGTGGGGAGGGTAGTGATTTGAGGTTTCTTCTAAGTTTCTTGTTTTCAATTTAAGGAAATACAGAATTTGTTGTAATCTATTTATAAAGTAAGGAGGAAAAGTAGATATGCCGTGATACAGTCTTATATTTGCATCTGAGTAATTTAGATGAAAATTCTGTGTGTGTGTGTGTGTGTATATGTATGTATGTGCTTGTGTGTGTAAGTTATGTTTTCCTCTATGAAGCAATGTTTTCGTTACTGGAAATTGCCTATCAGTAGGTGGTAGTAGTTGAGGATGATCAAAACTGTTCGTAGTTTTAAAAGATCAAGCAATAAGTGGGGAAAGTATGAAGTATTTTAAACAATTTTAATTTACAGGGGAAAAAAAAATCCACTTCTGGTTTTGTTGGTTTTAAATTAATTAAGATTTGTGAAAGAAGGTAACTAGTGCTATTAGAGTTTAAAATATTGAAAATGATAGAAAAAAATTTTTAAGACTTTTGGTTTAGAAATCCTGAAGATGTTTTTATTTGGTTTTTGTATATTTGTAACATATCAGTTTGCCCAAGCACTCATTGGCTTGATATGTAAATAGGTGCAAATCCGTGAAATGACATTTTTTGCTATTGTATTTCCCCTTGTATTCATGACAACTTGTAGTTTTTAGTTGGAGCTAAATGGTTTTGAATTGTCGATTGCTCTGTCATTTAATCTCAGGTGTGCTCCTTCGGTGATTTTCTTTTATTTTTGTGTTTTATTCATAACTTAATTTCCAAAACTTTCACTTGTGTTTATTACTTACCGTGACATCAGTGGTAGGTGGGATGGTTCAATTCTGTATGTGGCACTGAACAGTCTTTCAAATTTCCCTTCGAAATTACAATGATTTTTAAAAGTTCTGGCCTCATTTCTGTTAGGACGGTAACGTTATTTGATTAATCAGATATCGAAGGGGTTACGAAATGATCTCATCAAGAAGGTAGTATGATGTTTTATGTAACCGTTATTCATAAAGATTTTCAATTCAAACTGGATTACAGCAAATTTCCATTATGAAGGCTACCATCATTTTTAAGCTTAGTTAAAAAGCAGTAGGAAGTAAATGTTGTATTTTTGCGGGAACATAAAGACACAACGATTAGTATTAATAATGATTAATATTAATTAAACCATTTTAAGAGACGATGAACTGTTGTTCTTCTTTTGCTTCTCTCTTAAGATCTGTAATCAAGGCTGGTTGGTATTTACTATTTTTTAATACTACAAAAGCAATGGGATGAAACAATACAAGCTAGAATGATTGGATTGACTAGACTCAGCAGTAAGTTTTGAGTGTGGATTCCTGAAGTCAATGTAGGTGACCGTTAATATCCAAAGTGATTCTTAAACAGATGCTTCAAGTCGTTAGTGAGACGGAACGTGAAACACTGCCAAATTTTCAAACTGAGTCAAAAAAACACTTCATTTTTTATGACTAGAATGGACACCCTACTATGTAATGGAGTCAAGATAACGAAAGATATTTCAAGTTAAGAATAACTAACAAGGTAATAAAGTGATAAAACAAGGTAATAAAACAACCTCCAGATAAATGAAATCGTAGTTAGGTAGCAATATTTCGATATAGTAACGACAACAAATCGTTGGAATACCCATGACTGATCTCTGGGGTCAAAAATTTTGCTACTATAAATAATTTTAATATTAAGCATTAATAATACTCCAGCATCGAAATGGATTTATTCGATAATATCACAACAGAATGGTCTCAACGATATTACGAGTATATGTTATCCTAAACTGGACGCTTTTAAATAGATTTCGGGTAACTTATAATTCAAAAAACAAGTTATAAAATACGAATCCAAAATTTCATGCTGATAGTAAAAGTAATCATTTTCCACAATACACATCACATCTCATTCAATAATCAACAACAACCGCAATAGATGTTTTCATAAAACATCATGGCCATATCATGTCGTACACCAGAAAAATATTCTTTAAAATCACGGTATACAACGTTTTTTTTTTTTTTTTTTTTTTTTTTTTTTTTTAATAGATTTTACATCATATTTCAATTGTTTGAAAGAATCTGGTACATCATGGTTTATTTCATATGATATTTTATATGACATTTCAATTGTTCGAGTGAATCTCGATATATCATAAATGTTTCATACTAGATAGTACATGGTACCATAATCGTATGAAAAAAGTGCTACGTTAGATTTCACATGATATTTCAACCGTTTGGTGGAAATTGCGGTATACCATGCTTTTTTTTTTTTTTTGCATTACATTTTACATCACATTAATTTGTGAGAATCTTAATGTATCATAATTGTATTATATCAGTTTTCACATAATATTTTTAATCGCGATTCGCTTAAACAATTGAGATGTCTTGTAAAATTTAGTATAAAATGGTTATGATAGTAAAATTCAGTATAAAACAGTCATGTTACATCGGAATTGTATGTCATCAATATTTTATATTAAATTTCCCATAATATCTTTTTTCTTTTTTTTTTTGTTTAAGATAGTCACGGTGCATCATGATTTCTTTTTACATTACATTTAACCCCGGTATACCATGAAAGTTTTATAATGATTCTAATATGATATTTAATTTTTTTGAGACAATCACAGTATTAGATTTTGCATTACATTTTAATTGTTTGATAAAATTCGGTATATCACAATTTTTTTATACCAGGTTTTACATGATATTTCAATTGTTTGAAGGAATTTCGGTGTATCATAAGTATGTAGAAAGGCACCATAATTCAGTGCAAGTTACTATTTCATCAAAATGATGAAATATTAACTTACACTGAATGTTATTTAGAACGAGGAGCAGAACACAACTATTGTTACTGGCACTAATATTTCAGAAATAGACTGGTTCTGGAAATTAGAATTCATAGAAACATATAAGAAAAGCCTAATTTAAATGATAACGAATAAGTGTTAGAAAAATTCAATGAAAATATGACTAAAAGCAATGGGAGATCGGCTATAGAAAGAATCAAGAATTAAGTTAAACGATAATTTTGGTTTGTGTTTTGGTTGCTTAAATTTCTTGATTAAACTACTTCAGAACAAAGCACACTTACTTCTCAAGTACGATGAAACCACTTTTGCGATTAGTTACAATGCTAACATCACCGAAAGAGTATGTCCAAAAATGGATCAGGTAAGTGTCATTCATTATCTTCCTCATCATGAAATTATAACTTCAAGTAAAACTACAATCTAACTTAAAATTGTTTATAATGCGTCATCACATTCAAAGCAAATGAAGAGTTTGAGTGTTCTCGACCCAAATATGATACAGTTCAAATTATTTTTTCAAATGGGAGAAAAAATAACGCTTGGAATTAATTTATAAGTGAAGAGGATAAAGAACATGGAAATCTCTGATAAAATGAATGGCCAACAAATACGACGACTTGTAAAACACCGTTCAAAGCAAATGTAACTTCATGTCATCATAGATGCATCAAGTGTGGTATATTCTGCATTTCAAAGAAATAAAAACGTCCTTGAAATTTGCTAAATTCCGAATTGCACCAATTAAAGGTATCACTATATCCCGATTGGAGTTATTAGCAATACTTACTGAAGAATGAGCAGCTCATTTTGTAATAAATCGGTTTGGAACTCAAAAATGCATCAATAACTTTATGGTCCAATTTTAAGTGTGCAGTATACTGGATCGCTATTTTCGACTATTAACAAATTTTGCACAAAATCGAGTAGAAGAAATAAGAAAAGCAAAATCCTTTTTTCATTACATTCCAAGCATGTATAATCCAGTTGATATTGCAAAAAAAAAAAAAAAAAGGACTTTCTCCAACAAAACTTGGAAATTATGAAATATGGTGGAAAAGAGACGATCATAGCTGGAAAAGGAGGAAACCAACTGGTGGTCACATGAGAATATAATTTCGATGATGACTTCTGAAATGAAGAAGAAAGTGACTCTAATAGCAATGATCACAAAGGAAATTATAAAAAGTTTAAACTTATAGGTGCGAATCGTTTTAGTCAGTGTTAAAATTAGTAAGGACTATTGCGTTGAACTCTTAAATTCATAAAATTACAGCAAGAAGATAAATACCATGGTTACAATCTTATCAACGATAAACAGTTAACTTATAACAGATGATTGCAAATTAGCAATGAAAATATTGATTAAGTAAGCGCAATCAGAACGAATAACTGAAAAAAAAAAATAAATGGAATCCATACTACGATAAAGAAAATTGCTAGTGAAAATCCAAAAGTCGATTGGAAATTTCGAATTGAATGAAGACAGTTTATATCTAATTTACTTTTTGTGACATAATCCCATAATCGTATTTTTCATACAACAGCAACACACGGAATTATCCAAACACTTTCAAAATTGAGAACAGAATTCTGGATACCAAAAAATGGAACCAAAATTGAGTATTGAACAAATGCATGTTTTGTAAAAGATGGAAAACAAAATTCGGTTATGCTTAAATTTCCAGAAGCTCGAATTATGCATTCTCCAACATTTGCATACGTTGGATTAAATTGTATGGATTCACTTTTATCAAAATTGTTATCGGCAGAGTTAAAAGATAAGGTTTCAATGCTTCACAACAAGAGCAATAATGCAGCATTTAGAGCCGGTAGAAAGTTCATCTGCTGAAAGTTTTCTAAAACACATATTAAGCAGATTCATTTTGCCCGATAAGATTGTCCTAAATTAGCTTTAAGTGATAATGCTAGTCAATTTCAACTAGTTTTCTAGGCCATTACAAAACGAAATACACAATTAACAAATTTCCTGGCAAGTAAAGAATGATCTAGAAGAATATCATACTAAAAGCCTCATTGGAGTAGAGGAGATTATAAGAAAATAATTGGAATAATCAAATGTGCAATGAAAAGAGGCATTGGCAGGAAGTTATTATGGGAAAGGGAAGAAAGAGAATTAACAATACTAATAGTAGAAATAGAAAGTATATTAAATATCCGGCCATTGATTTCCGTAAATTTTGAAGATTGCGTAATCATACGGCCAATTAGTTTCATCTCGTATAATGATGCTTCACTCGCTACCATTTTAAAAACCTTCATGGTAACGACAATGATCAGAAAGAATTTCCTCCTCACAAATTATCAAAAAAAAAAAGAAGTATTGGTCAAACACCTTCAAGACGCCGGATACATTTTGGGATTTATTGAGAAATAAGAATTTAAGCAGTCTTCGAGAATGAACCAAAACAGAACACTCTTTTTCTTTTTTACAAGAACACTTCATAAAGAGGAAATTGTATTAGTCAACGAACCAGAAGTTGTCCACAGTATATGGAAATTAAAAAGATGAATAAAAGAAATTAAAAAAGGAAGAGATGGAGAAATAAGAAATGCCTCAATAGGATTATCACACGAAAGACTCCTAAACTAACCAGTGAATACACTGTATCTCCTGGAAGTCGACGATGAAGAAAATTCAACAATTCAACTAACAGAGTTCGACAAATCAATTCGGGAAGTTAATGAACAAGAAGAACCTGTTGCTTTATCAACTAAAATGACGAACTTAAACTAATGCATCTCTTGAAGGTTTTTGTCTCCTTCTGTTAGGAATATCAAAAAAACCGAATTATAGTATGTAGAATAAAACTGTATTAAATCCACAGAACTAAAGATTATCTTTGAACACTCGTTAGACAAATTTTAATTCCACGTAAGAAATCGTTTAGCCAATATTTATCTTTCATATAGCTAAGCTTATTTACATTGTGACAATTTTGTTAACAAAATATACATGTTGAAATTTTGTCTCCAATCAGACTATTTATAATTATCAGTTCCTTATTTAGTTGACCTCTTTTGTTGTTTGTCCGTTCCTTACTAACTGTAAATTATATTAAAAATTGACAAGGTTAACAATTCATCGTTTAGCAGACCTTCTTTGCGGCTTATCAGTTTAGCATTCAGATCTGATTGTTGACGATGTTAACATCGTTTTGTTTAGCTCATCTCTTTTACAACATTGTAAATAATAAATTATTTATAAATTAATGCTTATTATATAAGGAATTATTTTCTTTTGGTTAGGCTTTCTGGATAGCAATCTAGCATTCACTTCTCAAACTTTCTAATATTGTTCAACAACTTCAATCAACAATAATCTTTATCTCAATAAAATAAAAATTGGTCAAACATCGCCTTTTTCATAAACTATTCCTTATTCGGTTCTACAATCTCCTCGAATCAGATCCTGTTTCACGGCAAAATTATTTGATGCCCGAGAACTTGATTTGTACTCAGTTCTTATAAATTTTATTATACTGTTGCTTCTGTTAACAAAGGAAATAATCCCTGTGTTACACTCTACATTATTTACATCTACATCCAACAAAGCTTCTCAAGACCAAATAATCTCTCCCAAAATAATAAATTTTTCAACTACAAAAAATGCATATCACAATATATCATTCAATCCAACAGTCAATGTATCATAACTAAAAAAACCCAAATACATCATATTGTAAATTAATGAACCGTAGAATTGTTGCTTTAGTTGTTAATTCCTTTTCAACTCATGGTTTCAATGTTATACGAATGATATATCTATATCATGAATCCATTTGAGATTAAGAAAAATTTCTTTGTTCGTTTTGCTTCGATCATAAGCAGTTATTCTCTCATTAAATTATTCATCGTTAGAAAGAAATTCATTGAGGTTTCTTCAAAAATACTCGTCATTTTCTCGTACTTATATAGAGGTTTTTCTGTTTCATTAGCAGATATCGTATTAGTACCCTTACTAGATCTGATAGCATTACTGGATCTCGGTACAGTACTTCGCTCAATCTCTTAAATCCTCTGAGATGAGCTAAAGCATCATAAACAATCCTTAATTTGGTTTTAGTCTTACTACGATTTAGTACTCTATGATATAGCAAGTAGTTTATAAACACCTATCTCATTTTTCGGATATACTTCAATTATGCCTGATTATAGTTGATCCTTAATTGTTTCATGGTATAAATGAAGAACTAATTTATGTTATAGACATTTGATTAAATTCTTTAAACGTCCAACACATATTCCATAATTGTTGCTTAATTTGTGCTTGAAGTTTTTCTAGAGTCAGCGTCTTAATATCTTCCGTTTTATTGAATAATTTTATTGAATAAATTATTGAATAATATTCCCTTTAAATTGTTTTAATGTTTTGTCGTCGTCAGCAGCCTTAGGAGATTCTTGAATGCCTATCATTTCGAATTTTTAGAATTTTTCCAATTCCTAAGTGAAGTTTACATTGGCTACATATGTTGTGTTTACAGTCTATACTGATTACTTTCTGTTACAAAGTTGGCTTATGTCATCACTTCCAACAATCACCGGACCAATTTTTGATTGCAGCAATAGGTGTCCGGAATTTAATTCTTTGATTTCTTTTAAACCAACGAATTTAAAGAAGTAATCAACATCAATAAGGTGTAGTGGTCGGTCATTTCCAATAATTCTTTAAATCTCTTAATTGGCCCTCAATCATATCTCAACCATTCATAATTTATTAGTTAGGTAATCGATCACGGTGACGTACAATGTTATGATTTCCTTTTCTATAATTTACAGGTCTCAGCTGCGTATGGGTAATGATATATAATTAAGATTTTTTTTTTTTATATCAAACGTAGCTAACTTCAATTTTTGCTCTTTCAGTTAATTTTAATCAGTGCGATAATTCCTTAGAGATAAAAAACAATTGTGATCCTATATCAAATAGTGCTAAGGCCTTTTCTTGTCGTCGAGGTAGTAAGGAATTGAAGACTATTATCACTCTAAATAAGGGAAAGACAAGGAAAGGTTTTTTTTTTTTCCTTATCTTTCCCTCACTGAGTTCGTTTGAGTTACAGTTGAATTGTAAATAGATGTCAAATATTCTTGTTCGTTAATGTGTTCAATTTCTTTAATCTCCTGAATTCTGTTTAAATATGCTATATTGTTTGAAGGTTTGTGTCATTCCTCTGAAAAAAAAAAACAGAACAAAACACATTTTTCCAGTACTTTGAGACGATTCATTCGAGCATTAGTTGTGGAAGAGATGTCGGATCCGGTGTCCCAATGATTTCGAGCGCAAATGGCATGGCCTTTTTTCTTGTTCTGTTTTTTTTAATCTTAGGAGATCCTTCATCGCTACGAATTGTTACCAGTGCTGAATTTCCTCTAACGTTACTTCGGAAGTTTTATTCAGGCTTAGGCATTGTTGGTTTACTATCAACATATGTGAATGAAAAGTCATTTACGTTGACTGAGTCTAACGAGAAGTTTCTAAGCTTCGAAATAATAGATATACCTTGGTCAGGTATATCTATTATTTTCTTATACTTTATCTAGTTAGTATTCAGTGTGGCAATTTGTTCTCCATTGAAGTTTCAATACTGGAGTGTGTTTCAGGCTTTCTCCTAAAGTTCTAGTTAGTGTAATACTCGTTCCATAATTTCTATTGATAAATTAAAATTCGTTCTATAACAGTTTTATTATAGTCAAACATTCGCCATATTTATTTCTTAATATCTTTTTTATAACTTTGTAGTTTTCTGAGACTATATCATACATAACTTCTTACTACCTGCAAAACGTTTCCCTTTAAACACGAATACAGACAATTCAACTTTTGAATTTCTGAGGTTGCTTGTGAATAAATTGCGACATTGAAACTATTCCAAAATTGTCGCCACTGTCTAGGATTTCCACTAAAAATGAGTAATGACAACTAGGAAAGATTGACTGCGAGATGGGACGTGGGCCTTGACGGCTTTTTTTTTTCTTGAAATAATTTTTGTGAGAGACGCATTATTCCATGGTCAGTTTCGTTCCTGTACATGGTTAATGTTATAACCTGCTCCTTTACCTTCACGGAGTGCTCTGAATAAGCCATTGTCTTCTTATGTGATTTTTTTTCATCCTTTTTTGTTGTTGCAGTGGTAATTTTTTTTTTCTTTTTCTTTTTTTTGACATAATTGAGCTATTTGTCATTTGCAGATTCCATCATATGTAATGCTTGGTTAAAATTTTTGAACTTCAATTATTCCTTTGCTTACTTTGTAAAATTCTTATCGCTACTCCGCTGAAGCTCGATTCCGGAGCGTTAATTGCATTATTTTTACTTCTTTAAGTAGACCTATCCAGCCTTTATTTGGCCGGTTCGATAATTGGTATGATATTAGCTTATGAAACAAAAATTTGTCGAGAAATTGTAGGTCTTTGTTAAAGAACCTTTCTTGGTTGTAGTTTGGAGTTGATACAGATGAATGTGTGTTATGAAGAATTCTGTTGTAAAGATTTTTATTCGCTAATAACCATGATAAAAAGCATTAATCTATACTATCAATATACTGATAAGTTCGTAGAGCATATTTACGACTATCAGGTGAAGAGGAAGAAATAGAGAAATTTTCATTAAGCATATTAAACAAATGCACACATTCTTTATTAATAATTGAAAAAATCTAAACAATGCAGATAAACTTAGGTACAACTGAGAGTATTGAATGAATGACTGCTTACATAAGTTATAATTTGAAACAGTTTTATATTTGTCTAAGCGCAGTATTCAGTTAAGACGATCATTATTCATATGGATTAATATAATTTTATTTCGAAATATTATTTTATTGCGACATACCATGCTTGTTTTACATTAGACTTGGCATGATATTAAAGTTTTTTTTTGAGACAATCACGATATTAAATTTTAAATGATATTTTAATTGTCGTGATTTTTTTTTTTCTACACCAGATTTTACACGATATTCAATAGTTTGTGAGAATCCTGACGTATCATGATTGTTTTACATTGAATTTTACATGATATTTTAATTGTTTGGGAGAATCACGGTATATCACTTATTTTATATTATATTTTACATGATACTTGAATTACTTGAGAGGATATTGATGTATCATAAATGTTTTGTATTAGATTTTACACGATTTCTTAACTGTTTGAAAGATCAAATGATGACCAGAAAAGAAACCCAACAACAATACGAGGCCAGAAAAAGAATTATCCAAGAAAGAATTAATGCACCTCGAACTACATTTTGACATGCTTGAAACCGTTATACAACATATCTAACAACGTCTCGACTCTATCAAGAAAGACAGAAGAAAAGGAAATATACACAAATATTTCAATTGTTTGAAAGGAACCGGTATATAATGATTTTTTTAATGTTAAAATTGATATGATGTTTCCATTGTTTGAAAGAAAGAATCTTGGTGTCTCATAAATGTTTTGTTGTTAGATATGTTGTATAACGGTGATATGATATCTTAATTGTTTGAAAGATCAAATGCTGGCCAGAAAAGAAACCCGTCAACAAATATGAAGTCAGAAAAAGAATTATCCAAGAAAAAATAATAAGCCTCGAACTTTAGCACTCTTTAAACCGCCAACGATTCTATCACAAAAGAGAGGAGAAAGAGAAATATATATACAAAGAAAAAAGTATTTTAAATTTAATGTGAAAAAAAGGAAGTTATTATAACTTTAACTATAACTCATAACGTTAAGTTATAATTAAATTATAACTTCAAATATGTGTAAAGATAACTCTAAATTAGTACCACAACGCCTAAAACAAGCTTATGTGAGGGCTGAACTAATCCGTTAACAAAATCAGAATCAAACCAAATAGCATATCATCTAACGATAAATTTGCCTCAATTATCATTTATTCAATGGTAAATCAAAATATAGAGAGGATTCTGAAGTAGTTTAAATTTGCCAGTACATTTATAAAATATTACAGATACTCAAAAATTAAATTCTTAAAATGCATTTTTCAAAGAAAAGATGCTTTGCTGTTGCTATTCGTTAGGGATACTATATAACCACAGAAAATTATAACATTGTAAGGAATACCCTTTTCAAACAATTGCAAATAATTAAAAAATTGCTCCACGACGAGTTACATTTTATCAAAAAAGAAAAAAAAAAAAGGATGCTTAAGAATGAAAGAAGATAACAGTTGAACCTATTGAAAGAATATGTAGAAGATAATTAGAACAATTTAGTGTTAAAATCATAATTAATATGATCCATTACTAAAATAAGACAAATCTTGGAGAAATTCAAAGAAATGAGGTAACAAAGGAGTCAATTTCTCTCAGTGCTACGAAAAAAAAAACAAAAGATAATAAATAATATGTTGAAATTGTAACCATGATATGCTATAGAAGAAACTTCAACTTTAGCTATAACTACATCTTTCTTAAAAAATTTAAATATCGTGTAAAATCTAACATAAAGCAATCGTAATATATAGGAATTATTTCAAACAAAATATGTATATAAAATTCAATGTGAGTACGGGAACGGCATTCTTGCAAACAACTAAATTATCATGTAATATGATTTGCTATACTATCATTTCTTAAATAATTCAAGAATTTAGAATGGAGGAAATTTTTACAGGAAGATAAAATTATGATAATCTAACAATGATGAATTAATAAAAAAAAAAAAAAATAAATGAAATGATATTGAGAATGGTGCTGCAAAATAAACATTGTTGTCTTAAATTGATATTATTCCCGCTGTATGTTTGATCGATTTATCGATTTGTACAATAGCTGGCGATGAAATTTGATTATGCAATTTAGGGTCTTGATGTTTTTAAATTTCAATTTTTCGATTATTTCACTCATTTCACGTCTCTACACGTCAACTGAAGGTTGGTATTTTAAATGATCTAAATCGATTATTCTATTTGTTGAATGATGTAATTGTAATAATTAGGATTTCTTATGTATGTTATTTGTATATTTTAATGCATTAAAAATTTTATTATTTTTCTTATTTTTATTTATGATATTAGTTATTTGAATAGTAAATTTGAAGTCTTCTTTTTTTTTTCCCCCTCGAAAAGCAAGAATTCAAGTTTTTTTTTTTTTCAAACTTTACTAAAAGAAAAAAAAAGAGAAAGTGTAACGTTCAGTTTAGCGGACTACCGTAGTAAAATGGGGGAGGGATAGCAGAATATGGGAAAGTTGAAATGATCGTTGTCTAACGCTGCAGCAGCGTATCTCTTCGTGGCATTTTGGTTCGTATGTTTTGTTTGTGGCCGAGCAACAACGAACTGATGAGCAATTTACTGCCTGTAGACTAATACATTTGGAAGTTGAATTGAGGGATGGGATAATGGTTAGGATGATACCAATCAGTCATGAAGCATATAAAGTAGATTTTAGCTTCTGACCAAATATTTCAGTTTGATAAGATTAGTAATGAATGATAAGTGGAAGGATGGAGATAAGGATAATGCTGGATTAACGATTGGATTGATAATCTCAGATACTTAACTATCGGATTGCTAAATGTTGGTGAGATGAATTACTGAAAGGGGGAGAATTTTTCAAGTTCTAGAGAAAGAGGGATGAAAAACTTGGTAATGAATTTGCATCTTATTGATTTTCTGAGTGGATTTCCAACTTTTTGGGCAACACACAGATTCTGTAAGGTCATTTTCAAAGGGACAAAAAAACAAGCAGGGATGAGGGGATATAGATGGGGTGAGGGAATTGTGGATGTATCAGTGCACTGTTTTTTACTTCTTCCTGTTTATTGTTTTTTCAGCTGTTTGTTATTTTGTAAAAATACTGAAGTGTCGAAGGCTTTCAGATAAACATAAGACTGAAACTTAAATTAGCTATTTCTATATTTATGTAGGAAGTAAAGCCAAAGCCACGCTTTTCTTGTACATTGATAGGCACTGTTGTACGTTGATAGGCGATGTAACGTTCGGCAAATCATACAGGCGCGACGGCTACGGGAAATATATGTTGTTCTGTATAAGTTGTAAATACAGGATTTAAAGTTTGAAATAATAAAAACCGGAAAAGTCCAATGGCGAATCAAGTGACACTCGAGGTGACGGCTGGTAGCAGCTCTCCGCCGAGTATGAACGAAAACAACGAGTCGAGTAGCGCAAGTAGCACGTGTGATGGTGGTCACGCAAGCTTAAACTCTCCGGCTGATGTCTTGTCGAACGATGCAACGGCGGTACCGAGCGATCTACGACGACCAGCCGGACCGATTGCTGATAGTGATAGTAATGGTGAATCGTCTTATTCGAGTACCATAGATGCATCAAAGGATATCACAGGTAGCGTAGCGGATTATCGAACAACTGGTGGTGCTGGAGGCAGCAGCATTGGATTCATCCAACCGCAAAGATCTTCAGTAGATAGAGAGTTGGGTGACAAATCTGCTACTGCTCCTAGTAATACTAATACTGCTGCTAATACTACTGTTACCACTACTATTACTGCAACTACTACTCCTACTACTACCACTACTACCACCACAGTTACCAGAAAAACTGATGCAAGTGCACCAGCGGACTCCTCAATGTTTAGGACTAAGTGTAAGTTTCTTTTTCTGCCATGGATATTGCAATTCTTTTTTTAGCTTATGTCGTAACTATTTGCCATTTTTTGGAGTTTCAGGAGCCGAGTGGCTTACTGTTTTAGCCATATCAGTAATTCTTGAATTATTTAGAGTTGTCAACATCCCACTTCTATCATATCCCAAGGCTCTTTTCTCCATTCCATTGAGTTAGGATAGGTTTTTACAATGAGCTCATAGAGACTGTACTTTTGCTCTGTTGTGGATGTTAGTTGTTCATCATTTATAAAAGGATCTACATGTAGCTAGATTTATTTAGTTCGTTACTTGTTGTTTCATACCATTTTTGGTCTTTATACCATATACAATTTTCACCACTTTTCTGTTGGTATTTGTCGTTTTCCCGTTTTTTGGATTTTATCCCAGTTGACGTTTATATGTTTCCAAGCCTTATACGAAACAGTATCATCTACATGTGGCAAAGCGATACGATTATGTCGATGATATTCCCTAACTCCGTAAAGTTCTGCGTTTCAAAATTCTTCACCGCAGTAATCTTAGGTTTATGGATTACGTTTTGTTAATTTGCCTTAATAAAAGCAAATTCTCTTGTCGGTGAAGTTTCACTTCGTAGTTTCTATGTACGTCACATTTACTTTTTCAGTATTTTACTTTCATCTCATTATACATGAAATAAAAATTTAGAAGGATGTGATTTTTTCGTTTTTGCGTAGAGTTCTTTTTTATTGGCGTTGTCGATTACTGTCGGATGAATATTGGAGTAGTTGAAGGCACTAAGCGTCGTTTCCACGTTTCAGTACGCTGTGATATACGTTCCAGGGCATTGGAAAATTTTTTCTAGAAAGTGTATTGCCGGTGATGATTATATTGAAGGACGGTACCATCACGGCATGAATAAGTGAGTAACTTGTTACCTGTTCCATAGACCCTTCCACCGAAAGGATGGCAGTTTTGTAAACAATGTTTGTCAGCATATTAGATGGTATGGATAAGCTGAACTGTATTTGTTATTAGTCGAGGGCAGAGTTCACTAGGACAGTAAAAAGATCTAAACACTTTGTCAGTTAGTCCGATGGAATATCTGTTGGAGTTGTACGTCTGTGATATTGCGCCACCCAACATTTAAAGCTATGCAGTCCAGTGGGTCAGGCCGTACGAATGAAGATATACATCATTGTGCATATAGGCGGGAGGCGCGAGGGTTACATTTGCCGAAGCTCGCAGAGACCACCCACATCGTGAGTACCATCGCCGACATGTGATAGATTGCTATGCTATTCTTGCTGTGACATTTTCATATTCTCCAGACATTTTTCACACATTTACCACTGTACACCACCACTTCCAAGATGTAAATATTCAACATATTTCAGGTGAAATGGACGTGGGTACAACCATAACTTCAAGAACACCTTCTAGGAAAGTGAATGATTGCCATGAAATTGTGAAGTCCTCAGCTGTAGCTGGAGAAAGAAGGGGGAATTTATGTTCTGTACATCAGAGTGGTGTGAGGTTTGTCCTTTATTTATTTATTTTTTCTTTGCACTAACAAATTACATATCGTTTCATTAAGGTGCATTTTCCATCTATTGTTTGTAAAAAAAAATGGAAATACGAGAAGTAAAGGAATGGAATATACGTAAAAAAGTGGAAGTATGATATGTGAGTGAAAATATATATGTAAGCGAAAACTTAAATATAAGTGTAAAACAGAAGTATGAACTGCGAGTGAAAAGCGGTTGCACATAAAATGTTGGGAAACGACGAAAGCAGGTAAATAATAGTAATATGAAGTGTGATGGGGCATTCCAGGTTTTTTCTGACTGTATTCGTATTTCAGGAAAGCCAAAATTAATGTTGCATGTCAGACCGATCCAGATGAAGAAACATTCCCGAAAATCACACAATGTTCTCGGACTACTATTTCCCAGCCTGTTGCAAATAAAGGTTTGATTTGAGTGTTCAACAATTGCTACCCTAATTGTAAGACTTTTCGAACACTCGGTGAACTGCTTTTTATGTTTGAAGCATTTGTAGGTCTGACAGAAAGTAGTTTAGAAAGTGACCATTCCATATCATTTAAAAGCACTTTCTGGTTAACGGTCGGTTCAAACAATTCATTTTGGTTGTTTTTCGCTCAGTTTCGTAGCAAAACATAAATCTGTTGAAATGATATTCCCCTCCTGATACCGTTGTCAGTAATTCAAGTTTCAACTTCATTTGAAGTTCGAGCAGTGTGGACTTTGCTCTTCGTTTCAATATATCAACTTGTTATATCTGTTGGAAGTCTTAGT
This sequence comes from Wuchereria bancrofti, assembly GCA_005281725.1. Lineage (NCBI taxonomy): Eukaryota > Metazoa > Nematoda > Chromadorea > Rhabditida > Onchocercidae > Wuchereria > Wuchereria bancrofti. The sequence continues at coordinate 677,498 of SSBO01000014.1, read as the reverse complement.
TTTGTGAAATGCTTACTACAGTCGCTTGTTCCAGGTACTGTAGCGTCATCAAGTACTGATGCTAGCTCTCCTACATCAAGCACTTCATCTGATGGGACATTGCGATTGATGATTCAAAACTTCACCAATATGGCTGATACTGTGAGGGGGCCAAGTAAAAAGATACAAGCTGTTCCTTGGTTAGTATAATGGATTTCAAACCGCTTAACAATTTATTAAATAATATTACAGGCATGGTAAGTTAGAAATTTGGGGGAATAATAGTCTTTAAGGATTATCAGTTGTCACTTTATATATGATAATCCTGAATATACTCATATTTCTTCAAATGAATATCTTCAGTTCGTTTCTTTTTGTTTATAGGCGAATAATGGTGATGCCTCGACAACATGTTGTACAAAAGAAAGGCACGCAGAAGTGTTTGGGATTTTTTCTGCAGTGTTGTCCAGATGCTTATTCTGAGTGAGTTATCATTGCACTGTTTTCTAGCTATAGGATAAAGAACGAAGATCTCTCTGCTTACACTTGATTCATATTGTTTTTCTTGAAGGAAAGCATATTTGCGGAATATTTGCGAAACTGAGCTAAAAAAAGTATATTTTCTGCATACCTGTCTACTCTGACATACTTTTTTTCTAGTTCATGGTCGTGCCAAGCCGCGGCAGAATTGCGACTAATTTCACAGAAGCAAGGTGTACCGCATTTTACAAGAAAAACTAACCATGTTTATACAGCTAAGGAAAATGATTGGGGATACTCATGCTTCATGACATGGGCTGTAAGTTAAATCTGAATAAAACTTTAAATGAAATAATGCATTCAAATAGCTGACGTAAGAAAGTGATTGCCTAATACATAAACTACTGGTCTCTTTGACTGATAAGTCGTAATTTTTCATATGTCTAATATTTTTAGGACATATTAGATGAAAGCCAAGGTTATATCAAAGATGACAAAGTTATTTTGGAAGTATCTGTTAAAGCTGAACCTCCGAAAAATATCTTGTAAGAAATTTTAGTTGTATTTTTATTTACACGTAATTTTTCTTATTTTTTAATGAGGTAAGGAGTGAAAAAATTCGCGCTACCACTATTATATCATTCCTAGAAATTTCCCTACTTTTCAGAACTCATGAACAGTTCGAGAAGAAAATCCAAGACTATATGAGATTAGCTGATATTCAGAGCAGTAGAGGGCTCATTGATAAAGCTATCGAAGTTAACATGAGCGCTCTGAAATTCTGTAAAGATCGTGATCAAGATTGCAAAGCCGATCTCGAAGCTCAGAAGTCAAAGCTGATTGAGATGAAACTGAAACAGAGTATTGAAAGGATTGAAAAAGGTTTTCATATTACTGGTTTTATGCTTGCAATTTTAGAAAAAATTTGTTTTTTTCCAACATTAATAAAACTTGTATTGTTCATGTAAACAGTGATTTCATTTTATCTTGGTGACTGCTGTCTTTTTTAGGACCACCGCATGGTAAAAGTGATGAAGAAAATTCGCTTAATCAGAGTGCTCTAAAACAGGCAATATCAGGTGCTGCCACAATAAACAAACAATCGAATACAAATAAATCAAAATCGAATTCCAATAGTAAATCGCGTGAAACTAATGCAGAAAGAAATGTTAATGTTCAGAACAGGTTTTCATACTTTTTTTTTTTTTGTAAATTCTGGGTATAAATATAGCCTCATTGTTCGTCAGCCATAAAGAAGAATGCTTGAATTCTTCATTAATTGTTTTTTAACTTTCATAGGCTGAGGGTAATTATATCAGAAATTAAAAGAAAAAGAAAACAGTTAATGTTTTCAGAACAGCAACTTCGCCCCTAAATAAAACATCGGAAACAAGGCAAGTTGTGGAATCAAATGTTACGGAAACCCGTCCAGTGCTTCAGAACGATAAAAACACTAGCAATGTGCAAGGTTTCTTTTTCTCAATAAGTTTTAGTGACATGTGAATATCCGTAATCCCGTAGATCGTTAACATTTGGCAATATTAATGATCTAGAAAATTGCGGTTATTTACATATCCAACAAAATAGGTTTCGTCTTTTAGTTTTAAAAAATGCTTAAGTTTATGCATTAACATTATTTTTAGAAACTCCAACTGAAGTATTGCTGAATTCGACTCATGAAATGAAATGGCTTTCTGATGATGGAAAACAAGAGGAAGGGCTAGATGATTCAGTAATTTTTTATCATTTTAAACAATAAATTAAATATTTGTGAACAAGTCTTTTACTGAGAAAAGTTTCTTTTGATGAAAAAATTTTAAGTAGCTGCTGAAGAAATTTTCACCCACATAAATAGTAGCGTCATGATAAGATCGCTACGATATATAGTTTCCTGATAGTTTCAGGGTTTTTATATAATGTGAAAATAATGCATTATGATAATTGCAGAGACAGGAGAAAGTACGAAAGCAGGTTGATGTAGCCGTTTTCGGCAGTGTACGAAAAGAGGAAAAGATTGATGATAAGGAGACTACTTGCGAAAGGTAAATTTAGTATTACGAGTTTATATCGTTTATTAAACTTAGCTAATGATAAGTGATTCAGTATAACTTTAAAATGTTTCAGATTGGATGAAAAACCGGATGATGAAAAGAAAGAAATGATGGTCAATGCTAATTATTTGGAAAATAATGTATTTGCCTTAGGAGCCAAAACCACCGAAGATGGGGATATAATGCAAGCCGATTCACGGGTGCGTTGAATTTATGTACACTAATAAACAATCATAGGCAAGAGGAAAGGAATTGTACTGTTATTTGTTTAGCACCTGCGGAAAAATGACCAAGACAATTAGTGATGGAAAGTCATGTGTATTCCAGTTGTTTCAATTTGCAAAATTTAATTAATTTTAGAAAACTGAGACACAAGAGCCAGTTGGGCCGGTTCTTCGTTGCACGTATGATGTAAGCGGACATGGTCAGCCGTGGGAGTTATCCGAAGAACAGAAGGAGCAACATGTTCTTGAATGCTCTAGTGATGAAGAAACGAGCTCATCAAGTGGTGCTTCTTCCGATAGTGAGGTGATTATTTTTTATAAAAATCTGGAGAGTATTGTTTTTTTTCTTCAGTAGTTTTGTTGGACGAAGATTTGCTTGATTGGAAATGTTCAGGACTGTCTTATAACTAATGTCCTAAGTTTTTGTAGTATTCCTCAATTCTCACTTGAATGTTTGCTTGGTCCTAACATTTAAACATTATTCAGGCTGAAGGAAATAATGGTCGCACAGCGGTTGGAGTTCCTTTTTCCAAAAAGATGAAGCGTTCACTTCAAAGTGATGGTGCAGTAGTGCGCGATGATTGTGATAGCTGTATTCAGGCTATTCTTGAGCCAGCATCTCTTAATACGGAGGAGGCTTCATGTCAAACTGATTGTAATTTTTCCACTGTTTTGAGAATTTATATATATATAATTTTAATAACCGCAAAGATTCGATTATTCTTTCATTTTCTGCTCTTAATGTTATTGACATGTTGACATACGCCATGTTTTATTACTGTAAGATATTTGGCTAGAATATTTAGCTTTTTCAGTTCAATTTTCTGACTGAAATAATCAGCCTGGTCTAACACCCACAATTAGTTTTATATTTGTGATTAGATTGTGGCAGATAAAAACAGGAAGTTCACTGTAGATTTCTTTGCGGTTCTGGATTGTTGGGGTTTATTTTTTGTTTTCATTTCTTAATTGTACTGAGATTCCAAACAGCATTTTAATGAAATGCCTTAAGTTTCCGTGCTAATGCCCAAAGCAGATGCAGCAATAGTGAATGCACAAACGGGTATGACAAATCCAAATCCAAATCGACCGTATGCACAGCCAAAGAAACAGACAGCAAAGAAAACCATTCCCAATGGCGGTACGTATTGTTTTTTTTTTTTGATGCCAACTGAATTTTTTGTATAAATTGCTGACTATTTCGGTATCATGTATTGTGTATTGACTTTCTGAAAATTTTATATTTTGAGGTACTTAGAATTTTGCATTGCTCATTGCATAAGTAGTATAACATTATTTTTTCCAGTCAAACCAGTTACATTGAAATGGTATATTATGGAAATCTCTTAGGGTTATTCTATTTTATAACAGCGTGAAATAACACAAAATTTTAGAATGGCGTCGAAAGAAGCCGAACGAGTTCAAAGATGTGGATTCTAGAAAAAAACAGGACGAGGTTGTTTTTTCAATTGCTGCTGTTATGAATTAATAAGCTAATCCTTCAGATGTATTTCTTTTTTAATATGATTTTATCAGTTGCAGCAGTCAAAAACCCAAACAGATAATAGGACAGAAGTAGCCATGGAAATGCAGAAAGAAAGCATAGCACGCTTCACATCACACTTCGCTAATGTTGACCCAAAAGTATGTTTTCAAATTTGAAATATTATTGGAAATGGTGCATTTAGAGGTCATGAACAATTATTTTCGTTATTGCAGACATTTCCGGTCTTTCCAATTTATCATTCGCAGCAAATTATTGGAGACGACTTGGCAAACCCACAGGTTTTAGTTAATATTACTTATAACTCCGATTTCTCAGCAACTACAAAGTGTAATATAACTTTCACTTGCAAACAGTGCGTTTCCAGTTGGTATAAAATAAAAAGTTGATCTAGGTGCAATCATACATAGATGATTCGGCACAGCCGAATATTTGGTCACGACAATATATCGAAGAATGGCTTAAATTCAATATTAAATATTGCTGGAAATACATGAAGAATGGAGAGGTTTGTCGTTTTATTTTTATCTCCTTTTTTTGTTCTTGCATATCACGAGATCACAAATCTCTTTTTAGAATCCACCTGCAGCTGGCGATGAAAATAGTTTGGATTTCGGCGCCGGTAATATTCCTCATTTTACAGATGCACAGGTTACTTTTTGCTTCAAAAGAAATTAGAAAAGTTTTCGTTCCTTTCTAAAGAAATAAAAGTACCTATGCTGACGCAAAATGTAGAAAGAAGGTAAATCAAATTGATTAATTGTAAGTTGCTTAAGATCTTTATTAACAGTTTTATTTCTTCATCAGTTTCACTTTCTTTTAAGGTTCAGCAAGTTATGGCAGCGCTGTCAGTGATTGGTGTTAACTGTGTGAATGCTAAACGTGTGGTTGACAAAGCCGCTGAATTTATTAATACACTGGAAATGCGTTCGAAAAGTCCTTTCCTTAAAGGCTGTCTGCAAAAACTGGCAATTCTAGCTGGCGACGAGAAAGTTATCGAGGCAATCAAAGATGGACGTAGAGGTAATAGAGGAGGTAAAAACTCGAAAGCAGAGATAAGTTACTGGCAGCGTAATTGAGATTGTAACAAGGGAGATTTTTGGGAAATGCAATCTGGATACATTTCAGATCTTGATTGCTCTTCACTGGATGAACATCATTTAACAGCGCCTTTGGTTGATGATGCAGATGACTTCAGTTCCTTGATGTCTGACTGTCCAGATGACCAGCATGACTATATGTTGAATCGCGAAGTGCATCGTATTGGTGTTTTTGCCGACCAGGCTGTGAGTAAAAATCCACTGATGGAAGTTGGCCAAGCAGAAAAGTGAATTATTTTTATTATTTTTCTATTTATAACAAGTGATTTTTCAGTGAAATGCTTTGTGTAATTAATGTTGCTGCTAATTTTAATCTATATATACACGTACTTGAAGATTGAACGAGCATACGGAGAAAATTGCCCAGCGTATTGCGTTGCTTGAAAGTGATAAAGAAGCTCTATCGCGACAACTTACTGCCGAGAAAGAGAAGAATAAAAAGTAAGTTTGAGATCTCAAGACATGTTCATAAATACAAGCAATTTCTTATTGTTTTAACTGTGAAGAAAGGTTATTTTTAAAATTTGGCTATGGAAAAAAGAATCACGTGAATTGCCTGGGCTGGGATTTTCCTTCAGTATGTTTTTTTTGCAGACAGGAACAGAAACATGCGAATACTATAAAACAGGTGCAGGCACAGGTGCAGTCTGAGAAAGAAAAACATGAGAAGACGATGCAGCAATTAAATCAGAAGAAGAATGAATTGAAGAAGCTCGAAAAAAGTGTTAAACAACATGAGTGAGTTTAGCTTCGAGTGGTACGAACTTAGGCTAATTTATACTGGCTTATGGTAGACCAATACCAGAGATATCCTGATCGATGAAATGTGTTGCGGAATACATTACAGAATGGGTCTGGTAGGGTAAATGAAATTATGCCCGAGATGAACCGTTGCAAGGTGGGTGCAATTCCAGAATGAACCTAAGGAATGAACTATAAAACTAAACATTCCAGAAGTGTGGTCGAGAATTGACCCAACTCATTAAAATTTAGTTTTATGATTCATTTCTGAGGTTCACTTTAAAATTGAGGTCGTCTAGCAATGGTTCATCTTAGACATGATATAATACTTATTTCATGTTATCTTTGTTCGTTTCTGCATTTGGAAAGAACTTATTCTCCTACCAAATCCCTAATGAAACAATTAGTCCACCTGTAAAAAATGTTTTCTTTTGCTTCTGATATATTCTTTGCTAAATGATCAAACTCACAATAAACATCATGTTCATGAACTTTAGGCGAGATTCTGAACGGTCACGGGAATTACAAGAGAAAAATGAATATTTGACACGGGAAGTGCAAGATCTTCGACAAAAACATGCAGAAGAATTGAGGAAACTGCAAAGAGAGTTGCAGTCCAGTCAGGATACTAGAAAGAACATGGCCGAAGAAATCAGAGGACGTGACACCGAAATCAGCGAATTAAAAAATCAGCTTAATGAACGGTCGATTGCACTGAAACGTTCCGAAAATGTGCTGTCTTCGGTGAGTTCATTATAAGCAGATAATTTCCAAATCATTTTGTGATTCAAAAAGGGCAAGAATCTTCGGACTATTTCTGTACATTCAAATTAATTTTTTTCTAAATTAGGTTAAAGTAGTTCTAAATTTATCTATACATTATTTCAGGAACGCAAGACATTTCAAAGTAATCTAGCTTTTTTGACTGAACGTGCAAAGAAAGCCGAAGTTTCACTGCTGGAGCATAAGCTTGAGACGGGCGTTGCTGTACTTGAAAGAGCTCATAAAGACGCTGGACAACGAGTGAAGGATCTGGAAACCGAAATGAAAAAGTATGTCATTCTATTTAATTCTATCTGCTGATTACATAGCAGTTATCTCTTATTAATCGTCATGAGAGAATTTTTGAAAATTTGGTGACACAGTATGGATGAATTGTTTCTTCTTTTAGTTTAGAATATATTATGAAAATTTTTTAGGGCGAGGAATCCTGTGGCGGTGGAAGAATTGAAAGGAGCGGCTGCTGAATGGAGAGCTAAGCGAGAAGAAGTAGCCAGTCTCATTGCAACTGCAAAAGGCGAATTTGCTGTACAGGTAAATTGTTGAAACTACAGCTTGCTTTTCTTCGAATTTTGGTCTGGTCAGTTTGCTGAAGTTTGCTAGGAAATCTACAGAGATTCTCTTGCTCAGGAGGGAAGAAATTACTTGAAGGTTTAACTAGGAGATATTTTACCCCAAAGAAAATAGTTTTTGTGTCAAAAATTAAAGTTTTATAATCCACCACATAGACT
>SSBO01000014.1:641166-669896 GCA_005281725.1 Wuchereria bancrofti | reverse complement strand
TCTGGTCAGTTTGCTGAAGTTTGCTAGGAAATCTACAGAGATTCTCTTGCTCAGGAGGGAAGAAATTACTTGAAGGTTTAACTAGGAGATATTTTACCCCAAAGAAAATAGTTTTTGTGTCAAAAATTAAAGTTTTATAATCCACCACATAGACTGTTTTCATTTTTTAGATTGAGCAAATCAAAGCAGGAAAGACAATTGCTCAGTTACCAAAAATTAGTGTGCCGAAACCTCCACCTGCACCAAAGTTCAAAGGACAGTTTGTACCTCAGATATCGCCTGCTGGTGCGGAAAAAGCTGTAACGCCTGTTATACCGGCTGTAGGAGTAATTGGCAATCGGACTCCTGCGGCTGGCTTAGTTATTAGTAAGTTTATAGCCTTACTGATGAGTTAATCAGTAGATTTATAAGTTTACGGATTATTTCTGTCGATAATGGCAAACCTTAAGTTGAAATTTCTTAGATTCTTCGTTAACCTCTGGCAGTGTTGCACCGGGTGCACCAATGCAAACAATGTCGAAAGCTCCTGCTCCTCCGTTATCTTCCCCCGTGAAGTCACCCACTGGCACTGGAACATCAATAACACCGATCGGTTTGTTTTTCTATGAAGGCTTGTGGATTAAGGGCATGGAAACTCATTTAAAATTAAAGCAGATAAATTTAAAAGCAGTATAAGTTTTATTCTGATGTTTAAAACCATAATCTGCTTAATGTATACTTTAAAATCTTCATTTTTGTACGGCTCACTTCCTAGGTTTGGTCGTAATCAATTAATGTCTGTTACAATTTAAGTGAATGCTTTTCAGGCGTTCGACCTACTAGTCATACGGGTTCTGCGGCAGATTATGCTAATAGCCATGCTACGACAGTTAGTTCTTCGTCCAATGTCACACAAGCAACAACCAGTACGGCATCTTCTGGGTTATCACTACCGACTGCTTGGGGTTCTAGCTGGGATGCGCCGCTTGCCATGAATTCGATCAACGAACTGCTCAATCCTAGTCGTTCATTCGGACCCATCGGTACCGATTATGGTATCAGCACCGGTGGGAGTTCTGCTCAGGTTTAGTTAATTTCTTATTTTTTCCGAACATCATTGTTCGTTTGTCGCTAACTTCATAACCAGTGTTTATAGCTATCTCATCCACCACCTGGTATTCCTAATACGAGTAGCCATTTCACATCGCAGTCGAATGGCTGGAGTAATGGAGGCGGGAACGAATGGCTTAATACGTTATCCTGTAAGTTTTTAAATTATACTAATTTGTTTGAAAATTCTGATTTGTTCAGTTCATATTTTTTTTGAAATTTTCAGCTGGAAACAACAGTAACAGTGTGATATCGAATCAGCCAAGTCATTACAACCATTTGCAGCATCAAGGAAGCGGTTATCAGTCGCAACAGTGGCCTAATTGGACTGGTTATCACAACCCTTCATCGAACACCTCTGATATCGCTGTATGATTTAATATTATCTCCCTTACTTTATTAGATTATCCGCCTTTTAGACATTATTTTCGGATTTTATCTTTTTTCTCCGCTTAAGGCCCAATTATTGACATTCTTTAGAATGCACTGGTAGTGGATAACAGCCGAAGTTCGTCTCCTCGACGTGATACTTTGATGGATACTCTACGAAATCATTTTCCACATATTTCTCCGTAAGTTAAAGAACTCTGTGATATTGATTTCTTTTAAAAGATTACCGGTTTCATTTCCAAATTTTCTGAGTCTTTCCAGTTTCATATAAAGCATTCTCTGCAGCTTTTCATTTATAAAGTTGATATCTTTTACTGCTATAGTCGTAATTGGCTACAGCAGTAAGAATTAATCTCCTGCTAGCAGTTTCTTGTTTTCAGTGAAAACCTGAAAGAATACACAAACGAATACATGATGCGGAACAATTTACCAAGTTTTAAGGCACTTCCGTTGCGCGATTTGATAAGCTATGTTGCAGTAGCTTCAACGAAAACACAGGTTTTACTTTTTATTAACAATCACTGAATTTGCATTGTGTTGCAGATTTTTTCGTTACTAATGAATTGAGTCAGAATAAAACTGGAGTATCCAACAGTATTGAATTTAAAGAGATTTTGTTTCTGGCTTTCTCATAGAATAATTCGAAATGGTTTTGGATTAGCATAGAAAATTACCGAGTTATACTCACCATACTTGAACATTTTTGCGCACGGAATGCATTTTAATGTATAATGGTGTGATTCAGTAAATATTCAACATTTCTTTTTTTTATGATAAAATGCTCTACAGATGTGGAGTAAAAGCAACAATATACCGCCAATGATGCATCAACCTCCTCCAAATGTGTTACCAAATTCAATTAGCATAAATCTTTCTGCTCTTGACCATTATCAAGCGCCTTCAGCGCGTATTCAAACCCAACAGCCTAATGTTCACCCGCATAATCTTATGCAACAGCAAAGTTAGTAATTTTTGTTTTTCGATACTGCTATTACAGAACAATTTATGTAGAAAAAATGTTGTCTAAACGTTCTTATATTAAAGTAGCAAGATTACGGAATGATTTGATAGTCCGGTACAATACGTCTCCAAATAATTGTAAAATTGCAAATTGCACAAACACGGGCACACTCAAAATAAGTTCAAGTTGTCTGCATTTGAACTGCTCCTTCTTAGTTTGTCAGTTAGCTTAGCTGTTGGTGGTATTAAATGGAATGCAATCGCTTCTAAATCATATCGGTAAAGGCTAATTTTCACTGTTTAATTGGTATAATTTTTCAGTGCGTGATACTATGGAGAGCTAATTGTTCATCTGAATCATTCATGTTCTTTTTTTTCTCTAATAAATTTATTAGCCATGAGGAACTCATCGCTTCATAAATCCACAGTATAATAATAAGTGTCAGAAAATTCAAAGATAATTTTTGTTCAAAACAGGTGAAACAGATTCCAAGGAAGTCATGACCATTGATGAGAAATTTTGTTTCATTTTAATGCTAGTTATAATAACCAGGAGCGAAAACAAAATGTATGGTTAACCTGAACTGCCCCTAGGCCCCTTGCTCAAAGTTTTTCTAGAAAACCCACTTGCTTCCTCTTTTGTGTACTTTTTTTTTATTTCATTATATCTGATCCATACATATGTCTCAATGTCTTTTCTGTAGGGTGCCCCTGTTCATTTTTTTGTGAATTATTGTTGCTTTTTAAAGTTATGCTATAATTCATTGTGTTTTTTCTCATTCTTTCCTGTAAGTATATTTGCGTTTTGTGTTTTATTACTTATTTTACTTCGACTGTTTTCTTCTGAGCTAAAGTTTAAGTGTACTGGGAAATTTTGAGTTCGATATTCAGAAAAATGCAAGATAGGAGTATTGTATACATATGCGTTCTTGTTTACTCTCTTGTTAAATAAGGACATCAGTGTGGATTTTTTATTGACATATGCTGCTGCTTCTACTACCCACATTTACGATGTTGTTGCTACGCTGTTTCTGTTGCTGATGATAATGATGAAAATGTTTTATTCTTTCATTTTAATCGTTCTTATCATTCTGTGAATCACACAAAGCAAAGACTGTTTTTTATGGCTTATTTTGGGCCTAAGGTTTGTAGGACTGATTAACCAATGAGGCAATGGTATACTGCCTCACGAAAGAAAGCAAAGAAATTTTATAAAAGAAACGGGAACAAAGAAGGGTGAGAAGCAGGAGACTGGAATATCAGAGTTTTGAAGGGGGTTTTTCGTTCCCGTTGTTTTCTTTTTTTTTTTGAATTTGAAATAATATGAATTAAATGACGGATTGGTATCTTTCCTTATCCATGCCTCCTCCTGTCTTTTATTGTCGATCCTATTATGATTGTTATGACTATATTCTCTAACCGGTTTTAAATTTTCGGTGTGATCCTGCCCTTTTTCTTTCCATTTTTCAAAGGATACAATCTACTGTATTGTCGATTTAATTCGTTTTCGTGTTAAACCAAAAAAAAGCAACAGCGAATGTTTAATGGTTTTATGTTGTAAAATCTGCGGAATAAAAAGGGCAAGGAAAATGAGGAGGAAAAGGAAACATTGCCAATATGCTCTACTAACAGTTTTAAGACCAGTTTTACATATGTCGTTTTAATGATTGTTTTGATTGCTTCGAACTATTTTTGGGAAGAATTGCATCTTTGATAAAATTGTATTGCTAGAGCTACTCAGTGAGTAGTTTACTTATTTGATAATTTTGTTTCACCGTTTATGCATAGTTCTCTGATTCACTGAACAAATTTTCATGATACATCAATAACATTTAGTTTGGTAAGCACACCATTTGATCCGTTACCTTCCTTTCAAAAATTGATTCGTCTTTATTTATGCACATTGTCTCAAGGTTTACACTTTTAATTCCTGCCACATGTTTCTGTGGGTGTTGGTAATCAGAAAAATCTAATTAAAAGCATTCCTATACGATTTTAAGACTATTATCTCTTATGTGTATATGGCTTTGTCATATAGACACGGGTACGTCGTAGCAGAACACCCAATCGATGTCAAGATTACACTTTGCCTTATATTTGTGCATGTTGATTGAACAAATTACTGAAAATCTAGCCAACGAATGCAAGTTTGGACAAAAGATCATTCAACTGTGTTGTTGGTGTGAGTTCAGTATTCACTAAATTAGATTAGCTTTAGTTGCATGCAGTCACATTTCAACAGGTCAAGGCATTTGTCATAGTTTAGCAATGGACCAATAGGTGTTTGCTAACAATGTTAATTTAAAATATCCACAAGTTTCTGAATAGTTTTTTGCCGTAATGCTTGAGAGATCTCGGTAGCAAAATGTGGTTGTACCGTAATGCTTGAGAGATCTCGGTAGCAGAATGTGGTTGTAGCTATTTCATTTATGATGAATTTATGCTACATTAATGTTTTATAGTAGTTAATTTCGCATATCCGTAGTAATTCTTTGAATGATTCTGTGAAGTTTATTTACTCGAATTCCAGATCTCATTGGTGATGAATATTGGGGTTAGATTTTGCTTATCATAAGATCATTATTCTGCTTGGACTACATCCTACTATATTTCTTTCATATTTTTTCTTTTTAACCTCTTGTTAATGTCAGTTATGAGGCTTGTTAAATTTAAGTCTTTTAAAAGCATATTTTGCTCATTGATAAACGTTATTGCTCCTAATCATACATCCTGGCATAGGGTAGTATTCCAGTATCGATTGATATAAGTAACAATTTAAAAACTATGTGAATGAGGGATGTAACATTAGTATAATTTATTGTATTAAATAGAAAGATTATAGGGAATCAAATGATAATGTTCGCTTTTATTTCAATTAAAATATCATTGTTTTAAATGAAAAATAAAAATGTAATGATTCGAAAAAAAAAAGAAAAAAAAAAAACAAACAAAAATGGAGAGATTGGAAAAAGAAAATATATACGAGTAATTGTTTCATTTATGTTTGCGAGAGATCGAAAAGTTCGCGTAGCAATGGATTTAATTCGCTATTATTTAATCCATGATAAATGCGTAGCAAACTATGACTCAAATGATTCAATTCATCATCTAATTTCTTGAGTAATTCTTGATATGCTCTTTCCGCTTCAGATGCCACATAAAGATTGCCAAGATATCTGAATTTATAATATTTGAAGTAATTGTTGTTGAATGAATTTTGTACTGAATGAATAAAGCATATAAATTAACGATTTCATTTTTAACTTATTCATAAATGATCAATGATATAGTAGTCTTCCTGTAAGATTTGTATAATTATTTCATCGAAATTTGAAGTTTATTTAATTCAAAATTCATTTAACATTAGCAAAATAGAAACTGAAAGATTGCATTAATAAAAATTTATATGCACATAGATTTATACCTTCTCAGAACATCACAATATCTTTGTCTTATCTTTTGCAATTTTTGAATATCTTGAAGATTGGTACGAAATGGTGAAAATAGTGTTATTGCATTGAGCAATAGCATAATATACTCATTCTTACCCCATTTTTCGCCAAATGTTGTCAGAAATCTGCAAAAGATACTTTAAAACTCAAATTTACCTAAATTTTTCTATTCCAAAAACTTTATGTTATATTAATTCTACCTGTAATTTTTGAAGCAAAGAATGATTAATTTATAAAAATTAAATTTATAAAACTAGTGTATGAATATATTCATACCTTTTATGCTCCTCATAATGTTTCAGTTCCTTAGAATTTTTTAGTATATCCAATTTGATTTCCAATTCTGTTGGACCCTGAAATAGAATTTTAAAAAAAATATCAAAAATTCAACTCACGTGGTTGGTTCTTCATACAATTTGAAGATAACTATTATTTTTCACCTTTTATGCTTACGTAAGTAAAAAGTACTAGAAAGTATGCTATAACCATTCAGAATTGCAAGATTTTAAATTATTTTTAAAATAAGCATAAATCACAAAATATTTCGAACATTTTCAAAATAAACTACTTCTAGAAATATTTTAAGGCATTGTAAAATTACGAAATAAAGTGGTATTGACGGAAAGAATTTAATACTTTAACTTATCAGGAAAAAAAAGTATGAAAATAAATGTATGCAAAAAAAAAAAAAAAAATGAAAAAATACAATTTGTTAAGATTTACTGGAAAGAAAACTGATAATGATTAAAAACAAAAAATCATATAAGCATTCTTACTTAAAAATTATTAAAATAAAGGCTACAATTAACAATGCATAATAGAAGTTATGTTTTAAAAGAGGAAATAACAAAATTTGATATGAAAATACGATATTTCAACAAAACAATATAAAGGAAGTATGTAATTTATATGAGTATATATGATTAATACAATTGGAAGTAATAATAATTTCTGAATGATTTTAGACTTCATTTTTCTTTCTTTTTTTTTTTTTTTTTTGAAACTTGAAGTTTTTACTATGGTTAAATTTCATATTTCTAAAGTTGGATAAATTCAGTCATTAGTAAAAAAACAAAAAGTTATTAATATTTAAGGTGTAGAAAGATTTTTCATACCTGTACAATTAGCATGTAAAAATTTACATTTCATACAGGTAAGAATTCAAACCTGTATTACACTAGTATTCCATGCATGTTTCTTTTGATCAAATACCATAACTCCTCGTAATATCAGTAATTCACTGCATGATCCTATAGAGAGAATGGAATAAGCAATTTTATTTTTACTCAGCAAATTAAATTTGCTATTTTAACTCAAATGCATCCCTAATTTTGATGGAATTTTTGAAAATTTTATGAATATATTCCATTCAATGAGAATAAACTTTGAACAGTCTCAAAATTAAAATCAAAATTCATTTTTTACATTGATTACTTTTAAAATGAAATGATATCATTTAAAACAAATAATAATTTTGTGTTTTCACAAAATAAACAAAATTAGTGTTAATTATGCACATCTAATTTTGCGCCATATTTCTTCAATTGAATTCGAAATTCTTGTCAAATTAAAAGAAGATTTTTGAATTAGAGCATTTAAAATCTATTGGAAATTGCTCAAGAAATTGGAAAATGATATTATTTAGTGACAAACCTTTAAGAACAGAAATTTGATCTTTGCTTGATAAACTTTTGAAAAATGTTAGTTCTTTAGCCATGTTAATGATACGTCGAAGTGCCAAATCGGTCATTCGGACAACATCCATAAGTGATAACTCATTGGAATGTTTTTGATTTGTAGATAAATCCAACGGTTGTTTGAGGATATCATTAGCGGTAATTAATTCCTTAAAAATTATTTAAAATTTTCCAAATTTTACAAAATATATATAGCAAAAATTTTTGTTTGGTTTTGATTTTTAATTTAAATTTAATATCATACTTATTTTATTGTGCTCACTTTTAATAGATAATTAGTACTTTCTCAGACAATGCAGTAATTTACTTGAAGTAGTAATTTATCATCTGCAAACAATCGTTCAAATGCATCCACAGAGAAGCAATTGTCATCTGAAATTATTTTACTTTGAAATAGCAAAATATTTCAATACTACCAAAAATTATTTGCGAACTAAATTGACACTCATATAGCAAATCAAAAATTTGAAAGCAAAAGGTAAAATAAACGTGCAAAAACACAGATGGTTTTACGTGAATTTTTACGTGAGCTTATTGTAAAAGATTTTGCTTTTTCTACTTGATGTACATCTAAAGAGATGAAATTTTTGGACATATTAGACTAACTCATTAAAAAAACAAAAAAAAAAAAAGGAAAAAATAAAAAACTTTTAGCTGAAATGTACGCCTGTTGTACGGCTGTTGTTGCCGATGTTGCTAAACAAATATTTCCATTCCATGCTGTTGACATTTCCGGTAAAACGGATACTGGCATTTGTGGCATAGGCGTTAAGCAATTCGGTATTACCAGCGGATAGTCTATCCTATTTTTAACATTAAAATTAAATGTCATATTTCACAAATTAAAAATTACAACAAAATTTTAATTTTAAATTTAAGGAAAACCCTCGCTCAGGATAAAAATTGTCGTGATTTGGTCGAGAAAATTGATTCATTGGATTGAATGGAGCAATAATTTCATCTGATTGCGAAAATCTTTGCTCTGTAAATGATGATACAGCAATTAACTTAGTATGCGCAGGATAGAATCCACAAGTACATTTGCATTGACATGCTGTTAAGCATCTGAAAATTTTAGCATTTATAGCAAATTCATTCAATTGTTTTCTTTTTTTTTTTTTTTTGCAATCAATATCAAAAAAATAAATGTTGCAAGTTACATTCTATCTAATTATATTCCTTTTCACTCTTTCATGTTTCAAAATCTGAAATATGATAAGGATACATTTAAAACAACAACAAAGATGAGTTGAATAAATTTAAATTTTAACTCAAAAACAAAAATTATTCATCACTTGGTTGAAAATATTTTACAACCTAAAATAATTTAGAAATTATTTAGACAACAATTTCAATTAGTGAAAATTTATCATTTATTAAAATACAACTATCTATTTAAAAAAGAAAAAAAAAAATGACACATATTGAAGAAATAAAACACCCTAAATTTGAGTACTGCTGAATAATAATTTTCATTAAAAATTCCTGATTTAATAAACTACTACCTCATAGTTGATTTTTTAACAAGTTCTACAAGAATTTGTTTTGGTACTGCAACATCACCATCATCAATTTGATCAAATATTTTTTTGATTTCTTCATCATTTTCCGGAATTGTCGATAGTCTATGTTTCCGTGATCGATAACCTTCTCGCATTATCCATTCCTTTTTCATGCCTACCTGTAGAAAAGGGAAAAGTTTCCATTTTTAATGCTAAATATATTTGTCAAATTGGAAGTGAATATATTTGTAAGTTTTGAAATTTGCTTGATTAATTAATAATTCAAATTGAAAATGGAAAAAGTAAGGTAAGAAAAAAGAAAAAAGAAATCAAACGAATCTTTAATTTTGCATTTTGTTACATACCTGAAAACAACGTTGCAATCGACATGATTGACAAAATCTTCGTTTTAACACATTTATGACACATTTTTGATTGAATGGACATTTTAGAGACTTAAAATAATTGCTTTTAATTAATATACTGAAATTAAAAAAAAAAAAAGAGAAGAAACTTATACAATTTATTACACTACAGAGAATGCCTTTTTAAATAAACAAATGCATCTAGAAATAAACTATGAAGTGAAATTAGTGATAGCTGTAATGTAATATTTGCCTTATCATTATTAATTAGATTTAATCAAAATTTTTTAATCAAAAATTTTATGAAATTAGATTAATTGCTATTAATATAATATACGATTACTGTTTCAATTTAAAAATTATGAACATAGTGTAATATTTTAATTTTATAAAGTTAGAGTGTAAGTATTTTAATTTTATGAAAAAAAAATCTAATTAATAACCTCTTGACGATTAGCATTACGTCGAAAAAATGCTTTACATGATTCACATGTTATCACTGAGAAATTATAACCAATGGCACGATCACCACATACCTATTTAAATTAACTTCTTTTTAATATTTAAAAAAAAAAACAAAATATTATTTAAAAAAAAAAAAAAGAAAGGATTTTTTTCTTTCACATATTCTACAAATTTCAAGATAATTAAATTATCTTAATGTTTGAACTATTTGAAAAATTAACCTACATTACAATAAATGTGACTAAATAAATAAAATAGATAGCAATAAAAATTTATGAAATGAAAAATTAAGCGATTAAATAAATGTTTACTCCACTTTGCATGATTTTTCCGATGATTGTGAATCGTTATTTTTGCTATCAGAAATGGCTAAATCATCTTCACTTGACAGAGATGATGACATTTTTACTTTCAATGCTTTCATTTTACAGACTATAAACGAGCAAAATACATAACGTTTTTTAATTGCTAAGCTAACGTTCTAAACTTTATCAGTCGTTCAAAATGCTTATCTGTAATATTCTGATAACAAATCAAAAAAAAAAAAAAAAAAAGTAGAAAGATGGCTACAATTTTTCAAAATCTGAAAATATGTTAAACTTGATAAATTTTTTCAAAATTTTTTGATCATATTATATTAACTGTAAAAATTTTGGGAAAAAACAAAAGATAAGAATAAAATAAGCTTACAGAATAGTTTCTTAATTCATCCCTAAATCAAATTAATCAGATCATCTCTTTTTTTTTTTTTAATCATTTTCTAAATACGTTTATTATTGATATAACATATTTAAAACTGCTATTGCGTTCAACAATTTTGATTATATAATTTCATGCACAAATGAACAAAAAAAAAAAAAGTGTTAAATTTTTACACAAATAACGATAATTAATCAATTTGTTCAAATTTAATTTATTTTACTTCACTTTGATCATTTTTATTTAATTTATTTTAATCTGAAACTTACTTATGTTTTACTAAAGTTAGTTAAAATTTTAACACTGAATTTAATTTGTCATTTCACTGAGCCTATTTAATGTCAAATTAAAATATATTTGCTTCAGTTTAATTTAACGTTAATTCCTCATTTAATTGCTGAAAAATAGTGCAAATAATTTCTCAATCAACTCAAGAAACAGCTGCTTTTCTTCAATAATTTCAAAAATTTCACTTTCACCAACATTGATGCATACACATTCACACATACACAAACACACACGCATGCACATACATACACACACACACACATACATACATATCTTATATATTTATATACACAAACAAATATGCATCATTTATCTATATCCCTGTAGCTAATAGATTTTAAGATTTTTTTTTCTTTTTCAAAATATCAATTATCCCAGATGCTATGATAAGTTTACTTCATCTACCACCATTATATCCCTATCATACGAACGTTTAACGTTTAATTTTCATCCTTATCAGCTATCAGTCTTCCTTTATTCATTCCTTTGTTTTTCCTATAAATCGATGATAAAAAAAGTTTGATAAAAGTATCAGTTAGTCAATATTTTATATTTAAATTTATTTCAACCTATTATACATTCCAATCTATTGATTATACCGTACTTTTTTTTTCATTTCAATACTTTTCCAACTTATTGATAATACTTAACTTTTTTTTTCCTAAATCATAACAACTGTTTTATTACATCCTATCAAAGTGAAATAATATTATATTTGATATCGATATAATTGTTAGTGTCAAAAATGTTACAATCGGAAATTCACCATTATTATTATTACTAATTATTATTATTATTATTATTATTATTATTATGAAGTTATCTCACTTAATGGGTGATAGAAATTTCATTTTTCTTATTGATCATTTATTTTGTTTGAATTTATTATTTCAGAAGCGAAGAAAAAATAAATAAATTGAACTTTTACCATTTTTTTTTCTTTATTGATTCTTTTTCTTTATCGCATGAACTATTTATTTGTTCATTTTTTGCTACAAATATATCACAATGATGAAATAAAATAGATTCATGATAAGCAAGCATTTATCTGTTAAATTTTAATTCAGTAAAAATCTTTTGGAAAAGATTTAGGAATTACAAGAAAAAAAAAATATTAAAAAAAAAAATTGTATGTACGAACAGAGATCCCCGATACTCTGTGTCTTAGGTAATCCAATCAAAATTATCACTATTTCTTTGAATCAAAAAAGTTTAGAGATTATTTAAACGGAAGAAATCAAAAAAAAAAAAAATTTAACAGACTTGAAAATTTCAATAGATAAAATTAACACTATTTAATAACTTGATATGATAGCATATTTCACATAAATTTGCAAATATGGGAGAAAACATATATTTTAGCCTAATTATATAATATTTAGCTTATTCTTTAAAATAAAACATTATTTTACTATAGCACTGAAAATAGATGTAAGACTAATTTTAAGTGATAAAATTTTGTCAGAATTTTTTTTAACTTTAAAAATTTTTCACCACTTATAAAGGTTTCTTTTTTTATTTTCTTTTATTGAATTCATTACTTAAATTGCAACAATGACATGATTAATATAGAATTTAGATAACACACTGAAAAATAGAAAACGACTCATACAAAAATTACTAATTTCATTAAAAGAAATTCCATCAATTTAAATTAGTTCTATTTGAAATTATTGTTGAAATTATTGAGTTTGATAAAAAAACATCATGCATTTGTAATTTTTGTGCTAATATTAATTGGATTAGCAGTATGAAATAAATTCTTTAATAATAAATTTAATCAACCTTTTTTGGTACATTTTTGATGTTGCTTTGTTATTAGCTTAATTAACTCAAATTATTATCATTATTTCAAAAACAATATGTCATTTACATGATCAAACTGAATGATTTAAGCTAAAAAATTTTAGAATTTGTACCATAATCCATGAATCAAAATTGTTCACCAAAGATTTATTCATATTATTTGATTCATTTCAGTCATTTTAAACCATTTTTTTTAAAGTATTACACCGAATTTTTTTCCATCATCACTGTAAAAATTACCACTCATTTTTCTTTCTTTTCATAGTTTTACATTTCGAATAATAAATCTTGTGCTTTTTTTTTCTTTTATTTTATTTTCTTTATCAGTATGTTTATCTCTGTCATACGAGGGAAATACCGATTAGTTTCGTTATTTCAACTGTTGTGAAATTTGCGTATTATATTCGAATTTCTTATTACTTTCGATTCTTAAATTTTCTAGATAAGTAATATCATTGCTATCATTTTCTAATTAATATTTGCTTTGTTTGACAATGTTAAGCATGTTTTTTTTTCATTTTATTCGTTCCTTCTTTCTTTTTTTTTGAACCAATACTTAATATGTATTTTAATTGTTCATGTATGCCTGAATAGTTGGCTTGTTTCACTCTGGATTTAAAAAATTTTTCAAAATTCCAAACTTTCGAAATTGTCACAAAAAACTCTGAATCCTAATAGCTCATTAATTCCATAAAACTTTTGATCACATTCTTAAACTCTATATTTTTGGCATTTTTCAAAACTTCAGTTTCCAAAAATGGTATTTGGCCCAAAAAACTAGTATAGCTTGCTTCAGCCTGATTTTTTTTTACATATTTACTTCTGTTAGTTCATTGCCAGTAAATTTTATGAGATCTTTATTTGGGAAATTTTAGGAACAAAAAAAAAGATGATTAGCAATAAGATAGAAGTTAAAGAAACAGATATGGAATCAGAAATGATTCAGAAAAGTATGGCAATTGCTTTGGAAGCACAAAAACAGTACTCACTCGATAAAGTATTTATTTCTTCTAATTTTGTCTAAATGACTTAACATCCAGGAATTTATATTCTTATGTTTATTTTCAATTAATATCATTTTACTGTTGCAGTTTTAATAAATGAACAATTATTTGTGTTTAAATCTTGATTTTAAATTAAATTTTCAGATTCCGAATGTAAATGTATTCAGCTAGAAATAGAGCAATTTTACCTGAACATTGCTATCGTTTTAACTCATTGATGACAATAAAATTTATAATTTGAAAAAGTTGTAGGAAATTTTTTCATTTTAGAAAAAGATTTGAAAAAAAAAGTTAACAATCCAAATCAAAAAAATCAAAAAGTTAGCAATTTCACAGATAAAATTACTTAATTGACTATTACATTTTTAATTTAAATTTTAATATCTTATTTCTCGTTTCTACAACCATAAAATTTGAATGAATAATCATAAAAGTTATAAATAGATACTCTAATAACTAATTTTAGGATATGGCATTTTATGTCAAAGAAGAATTCGAGAGGAGATTCGGTCCTACATGGCATTGTGTTGTTGGGAAAAGTTTTGGCTCCAGTTTCTCATACGAAATTCAACATTTTATTTTATTAAAACTTAATCAGTTATCTATTATGATATTTAAATGTGGTTATTAAAGTAGTCAAAATATCAGACTTTGCGCAAAAGTTCCAATTTATTATCTATTCCATTAATTTAAAATTGATAATTTTAAAAGGAGGAAATTAACTTCATATCATCAATTTGAAAATTATCATTAGTGTTCTCACAAAAGACAATAAAATCATTTAAACAAAAAATTATAATCTGTCTGCTAATCAATTACAAAATATTTAATTTACCTTTTGTTAAACCATATTTTGTATAAAAAAAGAAAGACTGCCATCTATCTTACGATGTATGAGTTATGATTCGAATGTTTTCCTTTTTTTTTTTAAGAAAAAAATTTTAGTTTTTTTCTTTTTCAAATAAACATAAGCATTTATTATCCATCTTTTTTAAGTCAACATATTTTAAGATAGCACGAAAATGATATTTGAAAGAAGCGAATTAAAACATTGAAATGTTTTAAAAATATGTATTTTATTTTTTATATGTGAAATATATTTTAAAGTATATTTTTGTATAAACTATT
This sequence comes from Wuchereria bancrofti, assembly GCA_005281725.1. Lineage (NCBI taxonomy): Eukaryota > Metazoa > Nematoda > Chromadorea > Rhabditida > Onchocercidae > Wuchereria > Wuchereria bancrofti. The sequence goes on along the minus strand of SSBO01000014.1, from coordinate 655,051 downwards.
ATCATACATTATTGTATTTAATAGTAAATGAAATCTTTTAAAATTTTATTGTGAACAAAATTTCATTAAATTACTAGCTCTTTTCCTGGATAAGTAAAAAGTATATCAGTTGAATTTTCCAAAAAAAAAAAAAGTCATTGAATTTCTGAGTTAAAATGTCTTATTTGTTTCTTAATTATTTGAATTTGAGACAATCTTAATTTCTAAAGATGACTATTAATAATTTAAAGAAAAAAGGGATAAAATGTTAATAACACTTATCGTTTCAAATATAAATTTCATAAAAGCTGTTTTATACAAAAAAAAAAAAAAAAAAGATTTAACAAAATAGCAATAAGAGAAACTGTCTTGAAACTTATGAAAAAAAAACCGAACTTTTATTCGATTACTTCCAAATAAGATGAAATTTATATTTTACTTGAAATTAAAATATATTATTTATGAATTTAGATAATATTAATGTAAAGAAGAAAGAAAAAATATGAAAATGCACGTTAAGCAGCAAAAAAAAAGAGCATAAAATATTTAATGATAAAAGAAAAAGCGAAAGAATATTTTTCTTTTCTTCTTCTTCTCTCTTATCAGATGACAAATTTATCATATCACTGGCTATAACAATTAATTATTAAGCTGTCTTAGCAAATAATATTAACTGTCCAGGTGACAGACAAGAGGAAAAAGATAAACATATTTGTCTCTCTGCAATACGTATAAAACAATTCATTTCGTTTTAACTCGTAATATTATTTCAAGCATTCCTTCCTTGTAACTGTACATTTGGTCAGTTAATTAATTATACTAATAACTGCGATATTTTATATTAAATTAAGAGTAGTGATAATAATAAAATAATTTGTTGTAATATTTCAAATTAAATTGATAGTATGACAAGTGTAGAATATTTCTAAGATCAAAAATGTTTATTGATTGAATAAATGCAAAAAATACTTTAAGAAGAAAGATTATACATATTACATTTATTTATTATTGATTAAAAAATAATTGTAAGTATAATATAATTCTAAAATTAACATCAATGAAAAATAACTATAATATAATTCTAAAATTAACATTAGCACTGCTTGAAATAAATAACTTTTTATTTCCACAAATATAGCAATAATTTGAGTAATAATGATTAGAATTAAGGTTTTCATGTTTATATTTCATAATAAAATAAAATTTATTTCTAGAAATGAAAAAATTAAAAATAACAAATTAAAGACACCATTGTGAATTCAAATATTGTTAGAATTAATCAATGAATCAAGCACTAAAAGCTTTTTCGTAAAAGTTTTATTCATCATTTGTGTACTTAACTATGCTATCAAAATTTTAGAGTTTGAAATTACTTTTTGTTCTTATTACAATCATTAATTAGAATAACTTAGTAGAAATTTTAGATCAAAATGCGATAAATTTCCATGTTTAGCATCTTAATCCAAGCATTAAAATATAGCAAAATATTCTTCTCTAAAAACTTTGCAAGTTTTGTTAAAAAAGTTTTATTGAATTATGATTTCAATTATTATTTTGTTTATCCAATCATTCGCAGATTTTTCACAATTATCATATCATATTTATCAAAATATTCTATTACTATTGACCATTTATCTTTATTTCAACTACTTCTACACTTAACATTATCATATCACATCTATCATGATATCATTTGCCCGTATTGCTGTAAGAGAATCCAGTGTTAATCTAGGTAAATCATATTTCAGGTAAGCAATGTAAATAATGGCAAATACAGGAGGAATTGATGGTACATTTTTTATCTCGTTTATAATTAAAACATTGTGTTTCAGAAGTATTACTGCTATATTTTGATAAGTACATCGATGAAATTAATTGATTACCACACAAATTTGTTGTCATTAATTACAAATTTAAGAGAGAAAAAAGAATGACAAGAATATTAGAGATAATTATTAGAAGTCTTTAAATCATCATTTATGTTAAAACAAAAAAAAAAAGGAAAAAACAATGAATTTTTTGAAAGATAATTTCATTTGGAAAATTGTTTAAAATTCAAAATTTAAAATAAAAAAATTTTTTATGAAAATTGGAATCAATTATATTATTTTAAACGATAATTGATAAAAGTATGATTTCGAAATCTTACTAGTATTTCATTTCGTTTATCATTTATTTTTTCCTAATACCTAATTTAGCAAAAATAAGCTAATTTTTTTTTTGATTATTAATTAAAATTTAACATTTTTCAGATCTACTCAGTCAGGTATTTGCAGCACCCATCTATTTGTTACCTGTTAAAATTCTCATCAAATGCACAAACATGAAAGGTACCTCACTTATCACATTTTATCATCGAAAATTTCTCTTTCTAATATTCTATTACTGTTATCACTCTTTATTTAACAACAATCTTCGCCATTTTAGAATCTATTCTTTCTCTTTTCAGTGTGACGACGTGAATTTTGTAAAGTAAATAAGGAAAGCAAATTCAATTATTATAGTTTTAAAATGTAAATAAACTTGTTAATCCTTAATTCCTTACTAGGAATAAAACTCCTTCAACTCACTAATATTTTTTATAAATGATAAAAATTTTATTAGGTTTTTTTATATCAATTATTATATTTTATATTGTAAATTTCAAAAATCCATCTATTTTAGGTAAAATTATCTATGAATATTCTGTCCTATAATTCCAATTAATCCATTTATGATGTAAAATTCTATTAAAATATTTTCCACTCTCTCTCTCTCTCTTCCTTTCTCTTTCTTTCTTTCCCTCATATATATGTCATTTATGTAGAAATTGACATTTAGCGTATTAATTAATACAAGAAAGCTATCAAAAAACAATAAATTTTCATTAAATGGTGACGAATAAATCTTGAATATCAACTTTGCAACTATTAATTTATTAATTAAATTTTTCTCAAATATTATAAAATCACTACTAACTGTATTAGTTTAAAATAATACTACGAGCATAATTTTTTTTTGCGAATAAATAAGCAAATGCATGAGATGAAATTTTTTTTTAATTGAAAAAAATAACATGAATATTTAATATAAAGAATGGAAATACTGCGCATTTAATGTTCATTTTTTGGTGAATATCAATGCAATTTAGATAAGTACTCTTCCATTTGATTTGATAAAAATATTCCTATATTAATTAATATGATGAGAAAAAATTGGTTTAAAAATGAGCCAAACGGTATTATATCAATTAATTCAAATGATTGATGTAAATAAAAATTAGAAGGCAGATAAAATTTTTTTTAGCATTTTCTAGTCAGTTTCTTTCCCGACAATGCAGTCAGTTATAGAATTTAAATATTATTTAATGAACATTCTATGCATTATTAGTAAATTTCCTCAGAATTTACAGTATCAGCATTGTAAATAAATGAATTTTTAACTTTTTTAGTTTGTGATTTACATGAAATGAAATACATTAACTCAGTTAATGCACATAACGAATAGCAAATAGATGATACAACACTTTGCTAAATTTAAAAAATAAAGTAAACGATTGTTAAATTTGATAGCATTAAGGATATAATTGATTTAAATTAAGGAAGATTATTACTTAAATTGTAATAAATAAGTATATATATGATTTAAATGAGAATTTTTTCCAATTATTACGAGATAAAAAGATAAAAATTGATTAATTAGTGATTATGNTATTATAGTTTTAAAATGTAAATAAACTTGTTAATCCTTAATTCCTTACTAGGAATAAAACTCCTTCAACTCACTAATATTTTTTATAAATGATAAAAATTTTATTAGGTTTTTTTATATCAATTATTATATTTTATATTGTAAATTTCAAAAATCCATCTATTTTAGGTAAAATTATCTATGAATATTCTGTCCTATAATTCCAATTAATCCATTTATGATGTAAAATTCTATTAAAATATTTTCCACTCTCTCTCTCTCTCTTCCTTTCTCTTTCTTTCTTTCCCTCATATATATGTCATTTATGTAGAAATTGACATTTAGCGTATTAATTAATACAAGAAAGCTATCAAAAAACAATAAATTTTCATTAAATGGTGACGAATAAATCTTGAATATCAACTTTGCAACTATTAATTTATTAATTAAATTTTTCTCAAATATTATAAAATCACTACTAACTGTATTAGTTTAAAATAATACTACGAGCATAATTTTTTTTTGCGAATAAATAAGCAAATGCATGAGATGAAATTTTTTTTTAATTGAAAAAAATAACATGAATATTTAATATAAAGAATGGAAATTCGATTAACTATAAAAGTAATTTTTGCAGAAACACCTAATTCTATTTTTCTTTTTCAATCATAAAAAATTGCAATATTTTAAAGAAATTATTCCATAAAAATAGTGTAAAATAAACACAAATATTTCCATTAATGGTTAAAATATTGTGTAACACTCAAATTTTTTTGATTTCTTTAAAAGATATTTAAAATATATATGTTAAAATTAATTATCAAATGATATACTGCGCATTTAATGTTCATTTTTTGGTGAATATCAATGCAATTTAGATAAGTACTCTTCCATTTGATTTGATAAAAATATTCCTATATTAATTAATATGATGAGAAAAAATTGGTTTAAAAATGAGCCAAACGGTATTATATCAATTAATTCAAATGATTGATGTAAATAAAAATTAGAAGGCAGATAAAATTTTTTTTAGCATTTTCTAGTCAGTTTCTTTCCCGACAATGCAGTCAGTTATAGAATTTAAATATTATTTAATGAACATTCTATGCATTATTAGTAAATTTCCTCAGAATTTACAGTATCAGCATTGTAAATAAATGAATTTTTAACTTTTTTAGTTTGTGATTTACATGAAATGAAATACATTAACTCAGTTAATGCACATAACGAATAGCAAATAGATGATACAACACTTTGCTAAATTTAAAAAATAAAGTAAACGATTGTTAAATTTGATAGCATTAAGGATATAATTGATTTAAATTAAGGAAGATTATTACTTAAATTGTAATAAATAAGTATATATATGATTTAAATGAGAATTTTTTCCAATTATTACGAGATAAAAAGATAAAAATTGATTAATTAGTGATTATGTTGACGATTGATATTTTNGAATAAATCTTGAATATCAACTTTGCAACTATTAATTTATTAATTAAATTTTTCTCAAATATTATAAAATCACTACTAACTGTATTAGTTTAAAATAATACTACGAGCATAATTTTTTTTTGCGAATAAATAAGCAAATGCATGAGATGAAATTTTTTTTTAATTGAAAAAAATAACATGAATATTTAATATAAAGAATGGAAATTCGATTAACTATAAAAGTAATTTTTGCAGAAACACCTAATTCTATTTTTCTTTTTCAATCATAAAAAATTGCAATATTTTAAAGAAATTATTCCATAAAAATAGTGTAAAATAAACACAAATATTTCCATTAATGGTTAAAATATTGTGTAACACTCAAATTTTTTTGATTTCTTTAAAAGATATTTAAAATATATATGTTAAAATTAATTATCAAATGATATACTGCGCATTTAATGTTCATTTTTTGGTGAATATCAATGCAATTTAGATAAGTACTCTTCCATTTGATTTGATAAAAATATTCCTATATTAATTAATATGATGAGAAAAAATTGGTTTAAAAATGAGCCAAACGGTATTATATCAATTAATTCAAATGATTGATGTAAATAAAAATTAGAAGGCAGATAAAATTTTTTTTAGCATTTTCTAGTCAGTTTCTTTCCCGACAATGCAGTCAGTTATAGAATTTAAATATTATTTAATGAACATTCTATGCATTATTAGTAAATTTCCTCAGAATTTACAGTATCAGCATTGTAAATAAATGAATTTTTAACTTTTTTAGTTTGTGATTTACATGAAATGAAATACATTAACTCAGTTAATGCACATAACGAATAGCAAATAGATGATACAACACTTTGCTAAATTTAAAAAATAAAGTAAACGATTGTTAAATTTGATAGCATTAAGGATATAATTGATTTAAATTAAGGAAGATTATTACTTAAATTGTAATAAATAAGTATATATATGATTTAAATGAGAATTTTTTCCAATTATTACGAGATAAAAAGATAAAAATTGATTAATTAGTGATTATGTTGACGATTGATATTTTTAAAATGGAATATTATGGAATTTTAAATTTATCATATGAAAGAGAAAGTGATTGATATTAACATTTGGAAAAAAAGAGAATATGAAGTGAAATTTAAAAGAATGAAGAAAATTCACATACTCATATACAATAATAACTATAACAGAAAAATAATTTAAACAGCTAAATTTTAAAAAAGGCAAAAAGTTAAAAGGAAAGAATATGATAGATAGAAATATAAAACTCCAAAAAATATAATTAAAGAGATAAAATTAAGATGATAAACTGCTATTCTAAGAAAAGAAAAATGAATAAATGAATTTCTAAAAAAGATAATTATTCTTCTCTAAACTTTAACAAAAAAAAAAAATGAAAGGAAAGAAGAGAATCATACTATAGATAGAATAATATGATGACAATGACAAGGTTTGTAAGAAATTAGAAAAATTTCATAATTGATATATCATGTACCACTGTTGGAAATACATTGAGGTAGGATTGAATCATATCAAAGCCGATCATTAATTATTATTATTATTACTATGTTTCTTGTAAATTCTTAATTAAATATTAAGTAATACGTCATCAGCAACAGCGATCAGCAAAGATTAATCTGTTGTTCGATGCAGTTACCTATTGATAATATCAATTGGTGGGAATGCAAAAAATTTCTAGCCTTTAAATGAATAAGATAGGACAAGTTATTTCGTTTAATTCAATGTTTTTTCAAACTATTATACTTCAGATTATCTAATAATCATTGAGACAAAAGGAGAACGGATACAATGATTTGTGAAATATAAAAATTTAATGCTGACGTTTTTCATTTATTGTTGCTTAACATTTATAAACTGATCAGTTTACGAAGAACTTTTCGAAAAATCGATAACGATTTCAGTTATCAACAAATCAATTTAGAAGTTGAAATTAGTGATGCTTTAATTAAGAAGACTTGTTTATGATGCTTCATTTAAAAAAAAAAAGGTCTAATATTGTAATTAAGAAGTATTTCGCCAATAATCTATAACATATTTATGCTGAGAATTAACTTTATCAACAATACAGTTATTTATTTATTTGGAACATAATTAAAACCAAGTTTTGCACAATTTATCCTATGCAAAATAAAATTTTGATTAAAAAAATTATCCAATTCAGATTAAGACTGAGAATAATCATTTAGAGTAGTTTAAGCAATAAATTTTATGAGTGTTTTCTTTTTCGCCAATTTTTTAGAGGATTTCTTTTATTTTTGGTGATTTAAAATGATGGCCATAATTATTTTAACTTGATATTTTTCGGAAAAAAGTTCCAGAAAAAATTTCTATGTAAGTTTCAGAAATTTGATGAAGTCATTTAGTTAAATTACTTAGTATTTCAGCATAATCAAGTTGAAAAGAATACTGGAAACGAAGAATTCAACAGGTCCGTACCCTAAAAAATAGATTGGAACATACTACAACAGCAAACCATTGCTAATCAAGCATGACTATAATAACATTTCCAATGATTTCATTAAAACTGGCACAATAGCCCAGAGATTACATAAATTATCAGTATGAAAATTATGCAGTCCAAATTATACCGTATGCAGTATTATACAGTATAAACTATGAATTGTACAGTATTACACAACATAAAATTTAGTATAAAATTTTACCGTATAAATTCTGCAATATACAATACAGTACGACAAAATCAATGCTTATTGGCAAAAATTTTTCTTCAAATCTATGCTTGAAATAATTTATAAATTTCCATATTTACCGGAAACGTTTTTTTGGATTAAGCAAAAATTTGAATCAATCAAATTAATGAATGAAATATCTGAGAGTAAATCCAAAAAGCAACGAAACAATCTAACGAAAATGATACAAAAAGAAAAAAATCATCCAAGTTTATCTTTAAGTATAGATTACTTATTAAATTTAACACAAATTTTAACAAATTTATGTTTTCAAATTTATTTTTTTTAATGTATTTTCAAAGTTTTCAAAACAAATAAAATTATCTCAATCATTTATTTTAATGCATCTCGTTGTTGCTAACCTCATCGAATACTGATGAATAACGATAATAAAATATCCACCAAATCTTTTTGCTCAATTTAATTAGCATTACTTTGTTGCACTCATTACTTAGTCCTGTTAGTATTTTAGAGTAATTCATCAAAATCTATTGCTAATTCATCTCGTAACACTGTTCCACTTCAACAATTAAATGGTAAAATTAAGAAATGCGATTATTTTTCAAAAATTTTTTACAAAAATTGCAAATTGCTAAAATTGAATTATGATTTATTACGTAAGTAATTATATTTTTGTGAATAAGTTATCGACAAGTTAGACTTTTCAGAAATTATTTGATAATTTAAAAGCTTTCAAAAAAGAGCTTGATGTCAGTGTAACTCAAAAGATTTATTGATAAAAACGAATAATATTTTTTTGAATTTCAAAACAGTTAGCCTTTCTTATAACAAAGAAAGGTATAAGAATGAGTGAAAATAAGGTTGGTTTATGAAGTTTTCCAACTATTTAAAAGTAAGTAAAATTAAATTAAATATATGAAGGCTATTTGATGTTCTAAAGTTCAAAAAATATTTTATGCTTCACATGATTGATTTATTTTCTCGATACATTAAAATTAGATAAACATTATTTTAAAAAAATCAGGAAAAGAGAAAGATTATGATAATAAACATCTGCTAACAAGTCTATTAAAAAAAAGATGATTGATTCTAAAACTTTCAGTTTGTGAAAAAAGAACAAATTTGGATCGGAACAAATAAATTGTAAATTTCAAACTTTTAAACTTTAACTTTAAAGATTTTTTCAAACCATTTTAGTGATTGTAAATAAGTGAGAGAAAGAGAACAAAAAATGAAATAAAAAATACTTATAAAAATAATACATGAATACAAAAAAAGAAAGGAAAACGAAAAACAAAAAAGGAAATTTTTTAGAAATTACTCTTTTTAAAACTTTTATTAAAACGTTTGAAAAAAAAAACAGTAAGACTAGTCTAATTTGAGAAAAAAGTTTATATAATTTATTTGATAAAGACTTTTAAAAATTTTATGTTTACCAGAAGATTGTATACGATGTGTAAATAGTAAATCTGATGATATTCTCTCACTCAAATATAAACTGAATTTTGATTGCTGAAGGAACAATCCATTATAAACTATTAAAGTTGATTGACAAAAATGAATACAACGAAAAGAATGAAATTTATGAAATGTAAAATTTTTAAATTAACTTGTTAAATCGTATTAAACAGGAATTTTCGCAAATCGTATTAAATCCTTGAAGTTACTAAAAATATCTCAAATTTATAAGATAAATACAATTTCAAAATAAACAATCATATAAAATATCATTATCGATTAAAGAACATTTTAAATTAATATGGTAGCATATTTGTTCATAAGATTTGAAATTTGAAAAAAATGTATGTAGGATAAACATTGAAAATATACCAATTTATGTGGAAAAGGACTGTGATAAAATCAATAAAAACGAAAATGCATACGAAGATTTCGATTTGTTATCAATAAAATAAAATGTATAAAATTATAGATGTAGTATTTGGATAAAATAAAATTAAAAAAAATTAAACTTAAATATATAGTTCACCAAAAAAAATTTCGATTAAGCTCAATATGATTATGCTTTATCTTGTCGTGAAGTGATTGTAATTCATTTTCAAATAAATTATCTATTGATTAAAACATTTGAACGGTCAAAAGATAGTATAAAATAGATGGAAAAGTTAAAAAAATAAATTTGATCGATGGAAAAATAAATTTAATCAATTTATAATAAATTTAATCCATTAATGAAAATGATCATCATGCTTTTGAATATCATGAGTTTGGAAAAAATATTTTCTGTTTTTTCGGGAAAGTCAGGATGAGAATTTAATGGTCACAACAATCGAAAAAGTCTTAGAGGAACATAAACAATGTAAAAGCTAAGGGCTAAAGGTTAAGTTTGAATATAGTTTACAGATAACAAAAATTTCACCCTGAAAACACTGAGCATTCTTGATGACAGGACGCGAAACATAAAAGTAGTTATTGGTGATAATATAGTTTAAGTTTTTTTTTCTTCACATTATTAATTAAATTCAATTTTTTAGAAAGTGAAAAATTTAATTCAATTCGTGTGGTCAGGAATGTTCGCCAGTATATGAAATTGTGGACAAAAGATAGTGGAGCGGATAGATCAAAGGTGTTGCCGAAATACGATCTATCAATGGAGGAAAAGGTTTTCAAATGATTTATTTTTTAAATAATGTAAATTAAAATTTGCAAGCTTATCGGAAATCAAATATAATTTTAATTTTATAGGTTTTTTATGTCTTTCGTAAATTAACTCTCCAAATTATTTTACAAAACTTTTGTCTCATTGTTTTTAACCCTAAAAATAAAGGATGTAATAATTAAATTGATCATTTGTTGACATAAAAATTAACTTCCCAGTGCTTATTCTCAACTACTGATTGGAAAAATTATTTAACAAAAATTATAATATTTTAATTACCGAAATCATCATTTTTTACCTCGATTCAAGAATGAAAGGCAGGATGCCAAATGAAATCAAGAATGCAGTATGTTATATTTCTATTTCTTCACGAAATTTTAATTGACCAAATATTGCAAAACTGCATTATTTTTGATGAGTGAAATTAAAAACAATTGATATATTAAATTATTTAGAGAAATCAAATGGAAGAGAATGAGAAAACAGACATTAAAAATCAGCATTTAATGAAGAAACATGAAGATGGAATTATATCAGGTTATGCATCGGTTTCACAAAGAAGACAAAACTTTGATTGTAATCAAAAAATCACACATAACAATTTCGAAAAGATAATATCAGTTAATGATACAAAGAGAAGTTAATTTTTTTGAATTAATAATTTGTTAGAAAATTTATTGCAGAAATTTTTTTTTTCTTTTTATTATCAAAGGTAAATATGCATTATACCAGTTAATTTTGTTGGTTTCATTCGCTTTTTCTTTTTTTAGTTGCAATAAATGACAAAGAAATGCCCGAACTACGGGAGGTATTTGATATTGAATTTAATGCACCAAAAATGTATAATGAAAACAATGCATCTATGTCAACAATGGAAGAAGTCAAAATAATTTATCAATTATTCAATCAACAATAACAAAAGTAATAATGTAATGTGAAATATCACTCTTGCTTAATTTAGAATTTCAAATTTTCGTTTACATTTCAAGCTAGAATAGATAATGTTTGTCAATTTGACATACTGTATTATTCAAATGTAAATTATTTGAATAATATCTTATTAATGATTTATGAAATTTATTTTAGTTAGGTTCAATTGAATAGCTAAAATTATTTTTCGAAAAGCGATCCAAAGTGGTCAATCATTAGAAATCACATGGATTCAACAAGATATTGACATTAATCATCTCAATGAATTATTTTTTTTTAGGTTCAAACTACTACTATCTATCTATCTATCTATCATTTTTTATCCTCCCTTTTGCATCTATTAATTAGTCTTCTCATTCTAGTAATAATTTTATTTCGTAAACTTAATAATTGTCAAGTTATTTTTACTCTTTTATAAAAAATTTTGTTGTTGTTGCTTTTTGCTAAATAAATCAGATCTCATTTTAACAATATAGTTTGTAACTAATGGACAATTAATCAGTACGATGTATTGATGCATTTTTAGGTTATCGGAAAATTTGATCAGTTTGTATTCATAGAGAGAAATAGGATGACACTGCTATGTACTGGGAAATTATATATAAAATTAATTTCACTTTAGTCTCCTTTCTAAATGCGTATGTTTTCAATTTTGTTTAATACTGCAAGCATAAATTTATTTGTGCTGGTAGTAGGAGTAGGAGTACTTAACAGTTGTAAATAAAAATATTTCAATAATTTTCATTCCCAAAAATTAAAGTTTTGAAATAAGAAAATACTGGAATAATATATTGGTAAAAAGAAGAATGTAAAAGCATAAATAAGCACATAAAAACAAAAAAGAAACTCAAAGAATAACATGTAATTTTTTTTTTTTTTTGTTCAAACGAAAATTTTCTATAACTGTACAAAAAGAAAGATAATAATTAGAAAATTAATCTGTGAATTCACTTTTTTTCTTTTTTTAAAAAAAAAATCACCATCAATCTTTTGAAATAATTCCAAATACCTATAACAATAATATCACTTTGCTGATGCACAAATCAACCTATAAAAAAAAAAAAAAAAAAAAATGAAATGAAAATCATTCTTATGACAAATTCATTGAAAAAATATTGACACTGCTACTATAGCTATATATTCATAAATTACAGCAATGAAATTTAAATTTGATGTTATACGAATCATATTGATTTAGAGGGAATTGTCCATAATTATCAGTTCAAATTTCATTCTGAATTCCATCACTGTTACATTCTGAAAAAGATATGATACTATCAGATTTAAAGCAATACAATTTCATTAGAATAAAATAAATTCATTAATTAACTAGAATGTTTCTATTCAATGGGATAATATACTTTTAATAATTAATTTTATATGACCCATATTTGATGAAATAATCAAGCATTCGTTCTGATCATTTTAAAAGATATGTTCAATTCATTTCAGGAAAGAAGAAAAGAGAAATAGAACACGAATTATTCATATTTCAAGGATACATGATGATTATTATTTATTATTCTTACTATTATTTATCATTATTACTACTATTATTATCATTAATATTACTACTATTATTAATTTTTAGTATTGTTATCACTATTATTATTGCTACTATTGTTACCATTATTATTGTTACCATTGTTATTATTACTATTAATTATTATTATTTTCATCATCATCATTGTTATTATCATCCTTTTTTAATTTGACAATGAAAATCGACAGTATTACTTTGAAATTAAATATTAAGTGGCTTATTAAGTCAGGATAAAATATTCAATGTCAAAAATCTTGAAAATTTCATGATTCTTTGCAAAAATTAACAACTAACCTACGTATCCTCTTTGGAATTAGTGCGCAATCAGTATTAGAGCTTGATTCTTGAATGAAATCCATATCAGGACTTTCTTTTGATTGTACCAATATCCTACGACGAGCATTGATAAACCTGTAATAATTAATCATTTAGTTTTTTCATTTCTTAAATAATCGATGAAGCAATCAGGAAAAATCCTTAATGATGAAACATTGATTTTTATATGCTTTTAAGATTTTGAATTAGATTGTGCATTTTATGAAACGAACATTCTGCTTCGAAATTTACCAGTTGTTGATCTGAACCATTTGTAAGCCGGTTTCTCGTGATAGCACTGCTTTTTCTTTTTCACTTGGATATGGATGCTAAAGAAAATGAGTCGAGATAATATCCAAATATTTTCATTCAGGATTGCAATTTGCATTGAATTATCTGTTGAATTTATTAATTAATCATATCATACATTAATAACTTATTAGTAAAAATGTAAAAAAAAAAAAAATGGGAAAAAAAAAGAAGGAAGAAAAAAATTAGTGAAATTTTATTTCATTCTAGTTAATTTTATTTAAAGAAGTGTAATCTTACAGATGAATGCAAAAATAGCCAAGTTTTTAGCAGTTCAACAGCTCTTGCTGGTAATTGCGTTTTTCGTTTTGAATCACAGCTGTCTTCTTCAACTGATTCGTGTGCATCATTTTTCTGGAAGTAGAAAAAAAAAGTAAAATTTAAGATTTA